>SKCR01035208.1:0-106695 GCA_019454045.1 Zanthoxylum bungeanum
ACCCATGGTCATATGTTACCATGTTGTTGATAATATCTGCCAGACGAGCATATAAAGATCAAATTTAATCAATGTTATGAAGAATTCACAAATTTAAATGATTCAAAAAGAAAGGAACGATAAATAACTTGTTACGAATTATATTGAGATGCGTCTCAGGAGTGAAAACTCCTTACACAGCCACCTCTGAACAACAATTCCACTTGGTTTACAAAAATAAATTTGTTGTTAGTTTGTGTGTATATATATATATATATGGATATATATATTTTTACACACAAAATAACAACAAAGTAAAAACTAACATACATAAATTTGAAAATTATTTCGTAAACTATCCTCTCCCCCTAACCAAAATGAGACATTGTCCCCAATGTTTAAAGAAAGAAAGAAAGAGTTTAGAAGATATCACCTGGTTATTGTGGAATTGACAGTTATAACTAAAGATTACATATTAAAGTCCATGTTTACTTTGCGCTTTTTGCCACGATAGTTACCAGACCAGTTCAACTTGGAAAGAATATGGTCGATTTTTGGTTCATAAGCTAAGAGTTGGTCAATTAAATCATTAGCTGTTCGTGCAGTTAGGAAGATATCTCTTAAATCCATTAACATTAAACAGCCCAATAGGTTTTTGGTGAATATTCAAGTTTGCCCATGACGCAACAATGAATATTTCTTCCAACGTTCTGAGCCTACCTAGTAAAGTAATGAAAGCATCAGCATGATTGATCATTTCAGTGAGTCTTTCAGACATACCTGAGACAATACATTTTTCTTTATTTGATTTTCCGATGATGTGGCTTTCTGTTAAAGGTTTTGGGATGATCCCCAAAACTTGACTCCCACCTTCTTGTACAACTTTTGAAATACACCCCATCAATCCAAGATTGCCACCGCCATATACTAAGTGCATATTTCTGTTTGCCATAACTCTACCCAATTCTCTTGCTCCCTCAATAAATTCTGGTTTAGTTCCGGAGCTAGTTCCAAAAAATACACAGATATTAGTGAATCGTCGTTTTGAAGTTGTCTCCATTTGTGCTATCTCCCTTAGCTAGATGTGTTGAAAAGAGAGAAGTGACGAGCTGAATTAATAGATCCTGAAAAGGATGAGTGATAGATGCACTAATATCTGCAAAATGACAATTACTATGAAAATAGATCGTGATAAAAAAGGCTAGATACTGTCGGTAAAAAGTAAAGGAAAACAGTAATTTAAAGTAAAAGAAATCAGTGCAATAATATATACTGGTATTTGTGATTTTGGCTCACATCTTCCTCTGGTTTTACGTCCAGTAACGACTTGAATGCCGTCTATGGGTCGGGGATAGGCTTCCCATCCAATTTTCTTATAAATTGGCAAACACGGTCTTTTAAAGTAAGATTCCCAAGACTGTATGGTTGTCTTTCTTTATGAAATTGTTTGTGTAATCTGAGAATTTCACGATGAACATATCCACTAGGATGCGTCTCAAAAGTCAATGATATATCATCAAAAGGCTCATTACTCAGTCCATCCCTAATGAATTGTATTTTATCCTCGCGATTATCAGACACCATTCCTAAAGAACGACAACGAGTGTTGCATGTACATCGTGCACATTTATAACAAACACCCATTTGTTTAGTTCTTCATTTTTTACAATAGGTGTTTTTCCTTGAACCAGACATGTAAGGAATGAAGGAGTCAGGTGACTCACCTGCCAAACGAACTCTTGCTTCAATTACCCAACGAATGTCACTAAGAATACCATGAATCAAAAAAATTGTCATTCTTTCTATGTGGGCTTTGTAAATTTTTGCCAGAGCATTTTGAGGAAGTTCAGGAAAATATTTGTGGAGGTTTGCGAGAGTTGCCTCCATGCCTTAGTTTATAGGGTATCAATATTTTTAGGAAACTGAAATAACCGACTTTGAGTCACAGAGTACCGTTATTCGTTGCTTTACTGGGGTGTGAGATAAAATAAAAGAACAAGAACACTGCAAAACTAAGAAAAATGGAAATTACAGAAATATTAAACAGAACATGAAAGAAACTACATCAATCAAGGTATATTGGATCTGACAGGAAAAAAGTTTCTTGAAATTTTGAGCACTCCAAAAAAGGTTTCAGATGCTGTCCATTTACTTTAAATATATCACCATCCCTAGGATTCGCAATGTCAATTTCCCCATAAGGATAAACATATTTCACAATAAATGGGCCACTCCATTTGGACTTTAACTTTCCAGGAAATAAATGAAGACGAGAATTATAAAGCAAAACTTTTTGACCAACTTCAAATATTTTTCGTGAAATTCGACTATCATGAAAGGCTTTAGCTTTAGTTAAAAATATTTAGCTCTAATGTCATGTTGCCAAAAGAAAGATTCATGATTCCATTCCTGCAATTAATTAAAGCGTTAGCTGTCGCTAAAATGGGGCGACCAAGTATTACAAGGATTGGCTTATAACTGTCTGCCACAGGTTGTGTTTCTAAAATAATAAAATCCACAGGATATACGAATTTATCGATTTGTAATAACACATCTTCCACAATTCCTTTTGGTACCTTAACTGATCTATCGGCAAGTAAAAGAGTAGTCGAGGTTGGTTTCATTTCACCGATATTTAGTTGTTGGTAAACCGAAAATGGAAGTAAATTTACACTAGCTTCAAGATCAAGTAAAACATGTTCAATGTTTTGATTTCCAATAATACAAGAAATAGTTGGACAACCGGGGTCTTTGTATTTTAATGCATTATTGGTTGAGAGAATGGAACTTACCTGTTCAGCTAGAAAAGCTTTCTTTCTTACCTAGTGTTTTCTTTTAACGGTGCACAGATCTTTCAGAAATTTGGTATAAGATGGTATCTGTTGGATGGCATCTAACAATGAGATATTGACCTTTACATGTTTGAATATTTCATAAATTTCTGGGGAATGGTTAAATTTCTGGATGGCATGAGAAAAACCGTTATTATCGATGACGGGTAATGGCTCATCAACACATTCCTTACCCTCTGATTCTGATTTATTCTCAGTTTCGCGAGGTTCAGGAATAGGTCTATGGATGTTCTTACCACTGCAAAGAGTAATACCAGATTTGACTTGGTCTAAGTGTTGATTTCCAGAACTACCCTCATGAGGGTTTTGATGACTTTTGGGATTTGATTGAGGTTGTGCAGGAAACTTACCTTTCTCTTTAATGGCCAAAGTAGATGTGATTTTATCAAAATTTTCTTTCAAATCATTCATCATTTGTGTATTTTGGTTATTGATGGTTTCTTATTTTTCCATGAATGCACTCAAGTTATCTTCAATAGTTTTCCTAGGTGGTGGGACATATGGTGCATAATTCTGGGAATTTTAGAAATTCTGGTATACCTGGGGAGGTTGGTGTGAAGGTTGTGCTTGGTTATCATTCCTCTAATTAAAGTTTGGATGGTTTCTCCAACCAGAATTATAGGTCTGTGAGTATGGGTTTGGATTTGGTTTATTGAATGTGTTTATGGAACTGACTTGGTCATGGAGACATTCTTTAAAGGCTGGTAAGGACGGGCAAACTTCTGTGACATGTTCATTTGAACTACAAATATGACATATGACTTCCTGGACTGACTTGAAATGATCACTCTTCCTTGTTTCTAAAGCCTCAATTTTTTAGACAGGAATGCATACTTGGCAGCAAGGTCATGGTTTTCTCTAAGGTTAAACATACCTCTACCAGATGGCTGTGGTTTAACAGATGACTCATAAGTACCAATTGTGTCTAATTTTTGTGTTTTCTCCGTTATGTGCTCTATGTAATCTAGTGCATCTTCGGGATCTTTGTCCCTGAACTCACCATTACACATCATCTCTACTACTTGTCTACCTTGGGGTGTTAAACCCTCGTAGAATTGGGCAACTAATCTCCATGTTTCAAACCCATGATGTGGACAAATATTTAACATCTCTTTATACCTCTCCCAACATTGGTAAAGTGTTTCCCCCGACTCTTGTGTGAATATTGTAATTCTTCTCTTAAAGGAATTTTTCCTGTGAGGAGGAAAGAACTTTTTAAAAAACTGCTCTTGTAAATCATCCCATGTTCTAATAAATCCTGACCTAAGGTTTTGTAGCCAAATTTTAGCTTTATCCTTTAAAGAAAAGGGAAAAAATTTTAACCGAATTATATTCATGCTACAATTTTGGTCTGTGCAAGTGTTACATAATTCTTCAAACTCTCTTAGGTGCTGATAAGGGTTTTGTGATTCTACACCATAGAATGTGGGTAAAAGATTGATGACACTTGACTTAAAATTGGAACGTGCTGCTTCTGGTGGAAAAACAATGCAAGATGGTGATCCTGACCTAGTGGGATTCATGAATTGTCTGAGTGTCCTAGGGTGATTAGGATCTCCATGCTGAGACTCGTTTTCTTCCTGATTAACTGGGTTTTCAACTTCGGCAGGTGGATTTTCAATTTGGTTTTCAGCCATTCTGACAAACAATAGATGTGAAGAAGACTCTCTTTTTAATCTGACGCTAGATGTTCGAGACCAGTGTTTCATGCAACTTAAAGACAAACTATATGCAAAAATATGAAATTGCAAGTAAAAAGCTTAAAAACTAACAAAAAAATAAAAAAAATAAAAAGAACAAATAAAGGGAATACAGATGCAGTGATTTAGATCTAAAAACATCATCTAACCCTTATTAATTCCGATCTCAATTGAATTTCTCGTTCATTTTTCTCAATGTCTTGAATTATGTTTTCGTGAAGCTTTATGAGAGCATCTCTAGGATGGTTCAAAAAATTCCTTAATGAAAAATAAACACTTTTTAAGTTGATTTTTCTGTTTCCTTAACCAAGAAAAATTAAAAACAAGGTATGTCTATATGTGGGATTTCTAGGTTCAAGGTTCATCAAGGATTAATCAGAACAGTTTGGATCCACAAAAATAAAAGAAAAGAAGAAGAAGATAAGATGTAGAAATTAAATAAAAACAAAATACGAAATAAAGAAAAGAAAAATAGAGAAAAAAGAAATTAGTAATTATTCTATCTACTAAATAATACTTCCCCGGCAACGGCGCCAAAAACTTGACACGCTCGAAAAGTCATCTTTTACTCCCAAGTATAAGAGTGTCGAAGTAATAAAATAACCCGGTGAGTCCGGGGTCGATCCACAGAGAAGAGATTTAGCAAAATATAATAAAGAATAATGCGGAAAAGAAAAGTTTGATTTGTTGAAGTAGTTGGGAACTTTTAGATTGAATTATAATAATGGAAAGAAATGTTGGAGTTAGGGGATGCATTTTTAGTCTTTTAAACATTTAGAAATCTCGTTTTATTACAATTTACAAATTGTCATTGTTACCCACTTAATTTATTTCAGGAATTAATTATGCCAATAAAAAGAACCAGCCATAAAGGCGGTAATCATTTCTGTCAATAATTAATCCTACCAAGGTACTAAGCATGCCAAAAACATAAAACCAACCATAAAGGCGGTGATACCGTTTGTCTATAACAAGTCCTACCAAGGTACTTAATGATGCCAAAATCATATAAAACCAGCCATAAAGGCGGTAGAAAGATAAAACCAGCCATAAAGGTGGAAGAAAGATAAGAACCAGCCATAAAGGCAGTAGACAGATAAAACCAGCCATAAAGGCGGTAGAAAGATAAAACCAGCCATAAAGGCGATAGACATATTGTCAATAATTAATCTAGATTTAAATCAAATTTTAATCATTAGATTTCAATTTATTTATTATAATAGAAGCGAGTTTAATCTATGTTTTCATTATAAAAGTTTCACCCTTACCCCATCATAAAAGAATTTAGCTACTCATTTTGTAATAAAACATACTTGTACTTTTATTACTGAAAGAAAAAGACATTACAAAAAGCTTTAAGTAAATAAACAAACAAGACACTCTCTCTCCAAGATTTACAGAGGAATCAGGAAAGAAAGTATAAAAATTTCTAATGTCGGACGCTCCTATTTATAGGCAACTTGGCCACCCAGACCAGCGAATGCATGTTGTGGACACGTGTCAAAGAATGGCGAAGCCATGTTGGGGACACATGTCAGAGAATGGTGAAGCCACATTGGGGACACGTGTCAGAGAATGGAGAAGCGGCGGTGTCTTTGTTTTATTAGGCGCGTCGCGACGCAAAGGTTCCACGCGTCGCGACGTGACAGTATAATTTCTGTTTTTTGCTTTTTCAAGTCTGGTTTGTCCTGTTGAGCTTCCGAGCAGTAATTTTCCTGAAAAAAATATAAAATAACACAGTAAAAGCACTCAAAGCATAATTTTAAAATATTATTTCACAAATGTGTCAATTCAAGGGGATTAGTGAAACTATAAGTGTAAAATGATTAACTTATCGTCTAATAAATATGTACTTTTTAGTATTCATCACCATTCTAGAATTATTAGGCCACTCAATGATGACCTAGAATTGTTCTTGAGTTGTTTCAAAGTGGTGAGACTTGTTTGGTGTTATAGAGATTGGATTAAAGTGTTGGATTGCATAAATTTGGAGTAATTTGTTCAATTTGTTAAATTTATAAAATTAGGGTTTATACCCTTTCCAAATTTGGGGCTTTCCATATATGTGTTGTGTAATGATGTATATATGATGTACATTTAATTTGTTGTTGATTGGATTTGATCTTGACTTGTTTTGAACAAGATTGGACTAAAATGCACAAAATTGAAACTATAAGGGCTTCTCGACAATATTGAAGAAAATAGGGTATTTTCGGTTGCTAATGTATTTTGATGTGTATGACATGTTAAAATCATTTTGGTATTGATTTGGAATCACTCAAAATTATAATTGACAATTTAGAGACTAAAATGATCAAAATGTAAAGTTTTAGGGATCTTTCAGCAGTATTGAAAAATTCTGAATTTTTGGGTAAAAATTTATTTTGTTGAGTATTGAGTAATTACTGAAGAAAATATAAAAGAAATCGAAAAATTTGATTTTCCCGTGTTCCACTGCGTTACCCGTACTTATTGCCTAAAACCCCAACAGAATAATTGTATCAGTTCCAAATGCTAGTGAGAATGGTTTTTTGCCAGTCGACGAGTGAACTGTCGTTCAGTTAGTCCATAACACTCATGGGAGTTCATCTGCCCATGCCCATTTAGCTTTCTCCAGTCGTTTCTTTAGTGTGCTGATAATGGTTTTGTTAAGAGATTCAACTTGATTGTTAGCTTGTCGGTAGCGTGGGGTCGAGAAGTTGAGTCTGATACCCCAATTTCTACCGAAGTTTTGGAAGCGAAGGCCAATGTTAGGGGGCTGAACTTCTGCGTTCAATGGATCTGTTAAAGAGCCTAATGTCAGGGGGCCTGAACTTCTATGAGAGTTCTACGGAAGTGATGGTTTCCATGAAAATAGTGTCCAAAATTATTCATACCCGACTCTTTTTTACTGGTAGTCCTACCCTCGGTAGATTGGAGAGAATCACATCTTTGAACTCCTCCATCATTTTACGCATGGTGGAGGCGACTTGTTGTGTTGGGTCCGTATGAGAGATATGGCAAGATGTCTGGCGGCTATAAGGATAGTTGTCTGGTGGTACATCGTTGACAGCCACGTCGTTGAATGTCCCTAAGAGGTTGGTTTGAAAGACAGAGCCGCTGGAGTGGTCTTGAGTTCCTCGTCGTTGAGAGGGCGAGGCCATATACTCCAATTGCTTCTGGAGGCTTGTGTTGGTGCTCCGCATTTCGAGGTTCTCCTCTAGTGCTCACAATCGTTCTTGAAGAGTGTCCAAATGTCCAGCCATGGAGTTTGGTATGCATTCGCTGCCAAAAGCTATGTGTGAAGATGTGTTGTGTAGATCGTTGACTGAGAGGTCTTTGCTTGCTATGAATCATCGGAGCCCCATAGTGGGCGCTAAATTATAGATACTGAATTTCGCATTCGGCCTATAATCAAGAATTTTTATAATATGGCACTATTAATCTTACAACATAAAGGCAAAATGGGCGCAGAGTATCTACCCACCGGTGTAGTAGATGTTGTAGGAACTCTGACGCTCAAGTTAGTGATGTAGACGAGTGGAAAGAAAAAGAAAGAATAAGGTTTAAGGTTACCTTGACCTATGTAGGTTGATTTTCGTGAGGGCAGTAGGCTATTGTTTATAGGTATTGTATGCTTTGAGTACTTGAGTGTGAGTGCCAAGCTTGAATGAATCAATCCTTAAACCCCTTCTCCTTTATAGGCTGTGAAGTAGCCCCCAATTCGGATTAGGTTTCCTTGGAAGAGTTAAATTCCAAGCCTATTTAAGAAAAAAAAAGGTAGTTAAATCAGGGTTGAATTGGGAGTGCCTAGATAATCGAGATTAGGTGTAATCCCTTTGGTACTTGGATCATACCACCTCGTTTTTTAGGTAGTTTGCCTCAATCCAAAGACTTAGTTTCCTTATTAAGAATGAACTAGGGTGTAGACTGGCCCGATAATATCAAACGAGACATCAAGTAACATGATTAGGATTTTACTGAAACTCTTACAAGTCGTATGGGCTCTTAGAAGCCTTTAGGCCGTATGGGCTCTTCCCTTGGGGTGTATGGGCTCATGGGCCCTGTGAAGGAATCACATGCGTAGGTCGAAGGCTGTTGGGGGTGTTATGCTAATTGAGCTTTGTTTGACACGTGGGCTTGAGATATAATGACATGTGGGTCTTTAGTCCAAATTTGGCTCGTACAACTGATGGTAAAAGTACTTTGTCACTTTTATCGATGATAAATCCTGCTATGTGAATTTACTGAGGAATAAAGATGAAGCTATTGAGAGCTTTATATACTATAAGAATGAAGATGAAAATCAACTTGGCAAGAAAATCAAAAGAATCAGGAGTGATATGTGAGGTGAATATGTTCGCCTCAATAAAATGAGATTGCAGAACGCAAAAATCGAACTTTGAAAGAAATGATGAATGTCATGTTGACAAGTTCTGGTTTACCCCGGGACTTGTGGGGGGGTCTTGCTTTCCGCCAACTATGTTCTAAACAAGCTATCTCACAAAAGATTGGACAATGACACCATATAAATTATGGAAATGTCACGTACCTTCCTACAAATACTTGAAAGTGTGATAGTCTCTCGCCAAAGTGATGGTTCCTAAACCGACTCTAAGGTCAATATAAGTGTTGACGGAGGAAATTCTAGTCACCCTGGAACGAAATCGCCCTAAAACGAAGGGAAGAACGAAGGGAGGAAGGACGATAGAGTGAAGAGCGACGAAGAGTAGAGATGACCGAAGTAGCGGTTAGGATGAAAATGCATGATGCAGTTGCTTCCACAATCACAATAGTTGGACAGTTTTCCCTCCACAATCGAGCATTTGAGACACGCAGTTCAACGGTTACAGGCACGATCTGGCAGCTGCAGGGAGATACTGGGACCGCCCAAGCGGTTTACAAGTTTCACTATAAAATCTCAACCCACGATCAAGCAGTTGAGACGCACATCCCAACAGTTGAAGGCATGATTCGACAGCTACAGTGAGATACTGGGACCGCCCAAGCAGTTTACAAGTTTCACTATAAAAGCTCATTCGGACAGAGAGAATAAACCCTCGATCAAATGAAGACTCAAACGAGCATTTTTTTTATCTTTTAGTTTATATAACTTTTAGGACTGTAATTTGTGTGCTTGCGCCCCTTTGAGGCTTATTCACTTAATCAAACACCCCTTACTGGGACTTTGTCTCAAGAGGTTTGAACCTTACACGTTTCTCTTTCTTCTTCGCGCATAAAAATCGCGCAAACAGTTTTTGGCGACCACAGTGGGAGAATTGGTGTAAATATTGGAGATACCTCCGAAAAGAAACGCTCAAACTGGCTCGAGCACGGAGAAAGGAGGACTGGAGCAAACCAACTAGCCCCACGTTCCAGCCGTAGTCGGTCATTTCGAGGGTCTTGCAGATGCTAGTCGATACGAACCTATGAGGGATCTTGGCCCTAACGCGGTACGCGCGTTGTTCGGTGAATTCACGCATGATGTTGTCGAACATGTTAGGCTTCAAAATGCGCATGTCATAGACGAATTCGTATCAATTAGCAACTCACATTACGAAAACATGGCCAAACATCTAAGCTCGTTAAATGAATTAATGGCCAAATGTGTGAACGGCGGGACGGCGCTGCCGTGGAACACGCCCCTCCCTGCACCGAGCAGTCAGGAAGCTGGTCCTAGTAATGTTCCTGCGCAAGGGACCAACATCCCTACGGTTCTCAGGGGAGGAATAAGTCCTGGGGGCAATGGCCCACAATTAGGGCCAAATATGCACCAAGGGCCAAGCATGGCACAACATGAAGTGGTGTTGCCTCAAGGCATCCAGGCTTCTCAGGGGCAGAATCACGATTATGTCCCACTTTTGAGAGGACCGCAGCCGCCGCCCATAGCCGTGCCATTTAATGGCAACGATATATTAAGGGAAAAAATGACCGAGATCCTTCAAGACCAATTCGGTCTAGGCATACGGCCAATTCGGCCAAGATATCGGAAGCTGTATCCTGATTGGATCGATGTGGCTTATCTGTGGCCTCGAAACTATAAGATACCAGACTTTTCCCTATTTACGGGGTCTGGGGAGGTTTCTACCATGGAACACATAGAGCGATTTACCCTTCAGTGTGGGGAAGTCAATGATTTCCAATAATTGAGGTTATTTCACGGCTCATTGTCAGGAGTAGATTTCTCATGGTATGTCAATTTTCCGGCTAATTCGGTAGAAAGTTGGCAGCAAATGGAATAATTGTTCCATGCGCAAATTTACAAGGCCGAATCTGAAGTAGCCTTGGCCGATTTGGCAAACCTAAGACAATTGCCAGGAGAGTGGGCCGAGACATTTTTGCAACGGTTTAAGGTAGCCCGAGGCCGATGTTACGTACCTCTGCCCGAAAAGGAATTTGTGAGAATCGCTCAAGGTTGCCTCAATCTCGATCTAAAAAATAAATTTCAGGATCGTGAATTTTGGGACCTTTGCCAACTCACCACTAGTGTGGTGCGTTATGAACGGTTATTACGAGAAGATGAGCAAATAAAATATTCGAGTAAAGGGACGTACTATAGAAACATTGATTATGAGATGGGCGAAGTAGACGTCGAATCGGCCGACTTATGTTTGGCCGAATTGGTTAAGGGAAGCCTTACATTTGTAAGACGTGGGCGGAGCCCCTAGCCAATGAAAAGAACGATAAAAAGAGTAGGAACTTCTCTTTTGATATCACTAAAGTGGATGCCATATTCGACCAGTTGTATAAAGATAAACAAATTAGTTTGAGCGATCGACATACGTTGCCAACAGCCGAACAAATCTGTAGTAAAAAATATTATAAGTGGCACAATGCATGGTCTCATACAACTAATAATTGTCTTGTTTTTCGAAATGTTTTACAGGATGCCATAGAATCTGGACGAATTACGTTCGAGAAAAAGATGGCAGTGGATAACAACCTTTTTCCAAAATCGGTGGAATTGAACATGATCAACCCAGACCTTGCCAAGATGAATCTGCCGAAGGTCAAATTAGTTCTAGACGAAGGACATCACCATCATCGTCCAAGCGCTCTAGAGAGGATTAGGGCACCTTCAGAGCACGGAGAACGGCCGAATGTTTGTATTCGATGCAAGAACAATATAGAATGGATGAGGGAGTTAGAAGAGACTTGTGAAAGGCCGTGAAGAAAGAGTCAGCAGCATGGCAGACACGGACTTTCGCCCCAAGATTCTATGGGGGAAAATTCAAATTTCGTCCAAAACGTAAGAACGATTAGGCCGAAAATTCATCGGCCCAAAATATGGCATTCATACCGAAGGCCACTGTCAGGACAGCGTCCAGGCAGGAATTATTCCCCCGTGGATGAAATGACGAGGACACAGTTAAGGTTACATCAAAGAAACTATGGCCGGATGATGCGCCAACAAGGCGAAGCAAAGGCCACCACGGATCGTAGCCCTCGCATCATGGAGAAATCAGAAGACAGCAAAAAAGCAGTGACGAGCGGCGATGAACGCACCAAGTTTGATAGGCAAAAGCGGGATGAAACAGACGATGAAGAACCTCCTATCGTCATTCAGTTCGTAGTATGCCACCGGTTGTGGCCAACCATTACTTGTTGCCCGTGAAATTCAAGGGGGATAACAGCGGAGAAGCTGGAACAAGCGAAGACGTCTATGAGGGCAAAGAAACCAAATTCACAGCGCTCTCAATAATAGATAGAGAGGCTTCGGTGAGGAAATGACTGACATAGAAGAAGAGATAGACATCAAAACCGAAGCAACGAAAAAGGGAATTTCATAAAATCGGCTTCTCAAAGAATTGTATGAGGCCGGCAATCCTGCAGTCGGGACGTTAGAAGAAGATTTGGGATGATATCCATTCCTCGTTTTGTATGGGACACCTAAGGTAAAACGGACCGTCACCAGAGCTGAAAAACGGAGATTGGCCGTCAATAACGTCTCTCAAGGTGCACCAGCCACGTTGCTACCATCTAGATGGGACATAGAAGAGAAATCACCTCAAGCTAACAATGAGGGCGATAAAGCAATGGAGATAGGTCTGTCAGGGAAGGTGATATTCCAAAAGCCATTACCACAAATGACAAAGCATCTGTGGCTGCTGTACGTGAAAGCAAAGGCTAATGGGATACCTATCACCAAAGTGTTGATTGATAAAGGGGCGGCCATTAATGCAATACCAGTTAGGATGCTAGGACGCTTGGCAAAGTCAGAAGAAGACCTCCTCCCTACGGAAGTGGTTCTTACCGGCTTTAATGGAGGGGCGACGATGGCCAAAGGGGTTATTCCTTTGGACTTGCAAGTGGGAAGTATTACGAAAACAGTAGTATTTTTTGTCATAGATGGGCCGACGATATACAATATGCTTTTAGGACGAGACTGGATACACGGCAGCCGATGCATTCCTTCGTCCCTTCATCAATGCCTAGTTTTCTGGAACCAGAGGGACGAGGTGGAGATAGTGCATGCCGACAACA
Source organism: Zanthoxylum bungeanum (assembly GCA_019454045.1). NCBI lineage: Eukaryota > Viridiplantae > Streptophyta > Magnoliopsida > Sapindales > Rutaceae > Zanthoxylum > Zanthoxylum bungeanum. Next base: position 12,995 of record SKCR01035208.1, read on the forward strand.
AGCCTTTCGCTGTAGAGACAAATTCGACCGAGTACTTCATGTACGAAGGGAATTATGGGCCGACCAGAGTTCTAAATGAAGGGGAAAACCCGACCATTGTGACTCAAAATGATGAGCCGTACCCCGCGGGACTGCTGAATGATTTGTTCGCACAGACGAGACCAACCACAGTGGTTTTTGGAGAGCCAACGCACAACAATTTAAATGAAGAACAAGCAGGATAAGGAGCAAATCGCCCTTGCGGCCTCCAAGGCCAGTTTAATGGCCTATATAGCAGAGCAAAAAAATGAGGCCGAAGCACATGCCGCGATTTCGGCTTTAAGAGGCAAACTACTGGCGCATCAGACGGAAGACAAAATAAAAGAACTATGTGGATTGGACTGCTTGATAGAAGGAGGTGAATCAATGGAAGAAGAAAAATACGCTCTGAATGGACGACGAAAGAAAAATATCTCAAGAGGACAAGATGCATTGGACGAGGTAAATCTGGGGAGCGAGCATGAAAAACGCATCACTTACGTCAGCAAGGAACTGGAGTCCCAGGGAAAACAAAAGTGTTCTCCTCCTTCCGATCTATACGCCTTTTCGTCGATGGAAGACCAAAAAATTTACCTCGATCTTCACGTCCGGTTCAATCAAGGTAAATTTGGGGGACAATTATTGACGGAGGAAATTCTAGTCACCCTGGAACGAAATCGCCCTAAGACGAAGGGAAGAACGAATGGGAGGAATGACGATAGAGCGAAGAGCGACGAAGAGTCAAGACGACCGAAGTAGCGGTTAGGACGAAAATGCATGATGCAGTTGCTTCCACAATCGCAACAGTTGGACGGTTTTCCCTCCACAACCGAGCAGTTGAGACACGCAGCTCAACTGTTACAGGCACGATCCGGCAGCTGCACGGAGATACTGGGACTGCCCAAGCGGTTTACAAGTTTCACTATAAAAACTCAACCCACGATCAAGCAGTTGAGACGCACAGCCCAACAGTTGAAGGCACGATCCGGCAGCTGAAGGGAGATACTGAGACCGCCCAAGCAGTTTACAAGTTTCACTATAAAAGCTCACTCGGACAGAGAGAAGAAACCCCCGATCAAATGAAGACTCAAACGAACATTTTTTTTATCTTTTAGTTATATAACTTTTAGGACTGTAATTTGTGTGCTTGCACCCCTTGGAGGCTTATTCACTTAATCAAACACCCATTGCTGAGACTTTGTTTCAAGAGGTTTGAACCTTACACGTTTCTCTTTCTTCTTCGCGTACAAAAATCGCGCAAACAATAAGAAATATTATATTTTGTGACTAATTTAATCATTGAAACTTATAAACTTTAGTCATAATAACATTATGCAATTACATTGTTTTAGTTATATATTAGACATACAATATTGGTCGTAGAATGATCTTGTGACTAACAAGAAGTAGCCTCAAAATGAGTGTTACGATATAAACTGTAGTCACGGAAGCCGAATAAAATTGATGGTCTAGAAATGAAGGTACAATATTAGTCACTGAATGTACACTTCTGGGACTAATTAATTAGTCGCATAATGTCTATCTAAATTTTATATAGTCATGAACTAATTTGTCACTAAAACATATTTTTACAAGATAAATAATGAAAACTTGTGTATCAATAATGAGATAAGTTTGTCAAGAATTATTGACATCAAATGGGGTATCAATAATTATTGACAATAATGTATCATAACTTACTGACACTAAAGAATCAATAAAAAAAATATTAAAAAAATAGTGACACTAAAATATATGAAAAAAATAAAAAAATAAAAAAATAAAATGATTCACAATACTTGGGTCTCCAAAAGTCTCAAGTCTCGGTTCGGTAACACTAGGCGAAAGTAAGTATTTTTTTTTTTATTATTATGTCACTAATGCAAAACGATATCATTTTTCTCTAGAAAGGACCTATTAACAAAATTCAGCTCAACTAGTTTTCCCTCATTTTCTCAACACTTCGTAATTTTTGTCTTCTAAACAATGAACCCTAATTTCAGTGATCAAACATTATTTCACAACCCTAAATCTCATATTTAGCCCTAATTTTCCTGTGGGAAGTTGGAAATTTGAACCCATTTCTACTGTTACATAAGAAACCGACGCCAAATCCTTAACCCATTAGAAACAGGTGAAAAATCGTATTTTATCCAAGGTTCTAACAATATGCGGAATTTATCACAATAATTAAGACAAATCCTAATTACTATTACTATGGAATATCAACAAACACCCTTAATATTAATCAATTATAATATAATGCAGAATATTAAAAGCAATCCCACAAAAAATCAATATATTTTGGTGACGAAGTGGAAAACACGTGCGAGTAAAAAAATCACTCCGGGTATCTCGGCTATCAGTCCAAATCCACTATATAAGAGAAAACTTAAAGCGATAGTAAAAGACTTATGGCGGAAACTCCACCGACTCTAGTACCTATAGATTTCAAGAACTCAAGGAATTCCTCAAGCCCGTATCCCACGGTTTTTTTTCAGAACCTCTGAAGTATCTGAGTGAATCAACTCTGCAGCTCTGAACGCCGGAACTCGACTGCAATCTTCCTCCTAGAGAACTCTGAAGAGTTAGAAAGTTGGGTTGTTTGTTTTGATGGTTTATCAAAGTTCTATATCACCAGGAAAAATAGAGGCAAGAGATTCAAAGAAGTCTTCAATGTGATGAACAAGTAGGTTGAAAGTTGTGAAGGTTTTGCGGCTCAGAAGAATATGTTTTCAACCACCGGGGAAGGTGGCTATATATTCTTTATATAGGTAGGTTAAAAAAAGAGGCTTCCTAATACCAAATTAGTTTAAAAACACGTCCCAAAATAACTCAGTTTTGCAAGGGCATTCGAACGCCACTCGAACGCACCACGAACGCATGCTCTCTGGAAAGGTTCGTTTGAACGCTTACTCAAACACACCATGAACGTTTGTTCTCTGGAATATTTTGTTCGAATGCTTACTTGAACACACCATGAACTTTTATTCTCTAGAATGTTTTGTTCGAATCCTTACTCGAACACACCTCAAACGTTTTCTTTCTGAAATATTTCGTTCGAACCCAACAGCGAACTCGACACTAACTCCACTCGTTCGAACGTCTATACGAACGCAGCACTAATGAAATTGCTCCAATTTTACCAAATACCAGTCTAATTGCTCAAAGTTCTTCAAGACTTATTACAATTCTATTGAACTTATTTTGTTATGGACATTGCCAATAAAAATGGAATTAAGAATCTGCCACTTTGGTATTCCGTGATAAAACACTACCTAATATAAAAATTATAGTAAAAGACCCAAAAAGAAAAATAGCCAATTGTCAACCATCAAGATGGTGCCTTATTACAATAAGGCTCAATCTAATACATAAAAAAATAGTCTTGAAATCAGTGCCACCTCAGCAAATAACTTGCATACCTGAAACATCCACAAATAAGAATATACCGTGAAAAGTACAGGAATTATAAACTACAGATAAAGTGGCGATAAAACTCATAGATGTATAAATAGATTTTAGTTATCATACTTCTCCTTAATCTTAATCTTCTTAAAAAGAGATATCAAATGGATATACTACGACTCCCATATACTACTGCTCTCTTATATACTACTCTCCCCATTTTTGTCATGAAATGACAAAAGATGAATATACCATGATAAACAGCACATGCAAGAGTATATGCAAATAGGATTAACTCCCCCCATTAATAGGCTCACTCAGGTAGTAAAAATAACACAAGGGAAGTAAAAAAAAGACTCAGAAAATATGCGGCAAAAGAAATGGTATGCAATAACATGAATCACACACTGAGTAAAAAACAATTCAAAACGGACTAAAATAACACTTCAAGTAAGTCAATGATACCCAACCGTTATGACATGAAATAATATGCATCACTTTAAATTTTACTAAATATGACACGTATGCATATGACATATACACCAAAACATAATAAGTACTTGAGTAATATTTTTTTACATAATGAATCAAGGCTTAAAATCTTATTTTATGAGCGAGACACAACCAAAGAAATCTCATCTCTTAACAAACCAAGTCCATAAAATATGTGTTCAAACCCAGCACCATTAGGACCTGAAAAGAAGTAATATTGGTTGCATGTTATATTATTATTCTTCTAAATATGATGAGCTCATAAATAAAAAATCTTTTGAGTGAAAGGTTTTTGCCCTTATCTTTTAAATTTTGGCCCATTGGCTCTTTTGCTATTGAGTCTCATGCAAACCGTATTATTATTATTTTTATTTTCTTTCACAAGGTGATAACAAAAGGTCATCTAGTCAAAAGTTACACTATTTAGTGAGCAAAGTGTGGTAGAGATTAGATTGTCGGTCCATAAACTCATATATGCGACAAAGCCTCGTTAAAAATAAAAACGTGTATGTGAAATACAAGCAAAAGATATATCAAGGTTTTTTATCACACATGCTCATGCACATAGAGCATCAAGAAAAATAAAAACATATTACATATACATAACCATATTTCCTACATACCAGGATCACATGCAACATGCTATAACAATCCATAATTCAAAAATATTTTTGACATTTTTTCAATTTATATTTTTGTTGATTTTTTTTTTAAAATTTTTAAGATACAAGAAAAACTATAAAGACACAAAACAGCTTGTCAATATCCAATGGTATATGGAGTTGTATCCCGAGTGCAGATCATACTACCGTCTATTCAGAATCGGCTATGAAATTTATGTCCAGGTTTCTATCTTATATATCAATGGATAAATAACAAAGAATAACACATACACCCATATGTAGTGAAGAGAAAGTAAACATGCAAAACCATCAAACACACGCACGCACACATGCAATGGTAAGATAAATGCAACTTCTAAGAAGAGTTACAGGGAAGTGCACTATCATCGTGCCTTTTAGGATCAAGGTTTTCAGAAGTAGATGAGAAGTCATATTACTTTCTTACCCAAATAATATTAGGAATCTCTTTCATTTGAGAATTCATAGTTAACACAACAAGTTTCTCACTAAGGAATTATGCTTGTTTGGTTAGTGCATAAACTTGAGACACTAGATTTGAGGAATCAAATCTATGTGACAAACTCTTATGCATTTTCTTATATTTATGCAGCATAAAACACTTAGGCCTAATGTGTCATGCCTTGCCACAATGGTGGCATACAGACACAAACCTCGAATGACAGCGAGGTTTACCCACCACACCTCTAGATCGAGGTTAGGTCACATGCCGAGAAACATCATTAGGAATCACATGACTGCACTCAACAAGCTTCTTACCTAAGTCATGTTTAGGAGGGATAAACACAACTATTGATGATGGTACCTTATTGCAATGAGGCTCAACACTAATCCTTAACACGCGGTCTATTTTTTTATTCCCACTAGAAAATACAGACAACTGGGTTCTATCATCTTCAAGTTTAGTTTCTAAAGTTTGGACTCTATCAACTATCCATTTATTCCTCTCCTTATGGTCATCAATCATCACATAGCTTTGCTCAAACTTAGCTTGAGCTTCATTATTGTCCAGCTCTACTTCTTTCACCCTCTTATTGACATGTATATTCGCCTTCTTGATAGCTAGACTCGCATTAAACAGTTCAGTGTAGGCTACCTGAAGACTATCCTCATCAATTGACTCGTCGCGAGAGAATTCCGGATCAGCATCACTAACATTATCCTCTCTCTCACCAGTCACACTAGCAGCAAAGGCCACAAATGTTCTTATCCTTAGGAGACTCATCAGAAGTATAACCACTTTTGAATTAGTAAGGAAGGCTTGTCATGGCTTTCTTACCTTAGATTTTAGGTAAGTGGGGCACTCAGATTTAATGTCCCAAACCTTCACACTCATGGCATTGAATACCAGGGGTTTGCTACCCCTATCCTCTCTAGACTCTCTCTACTATACATATTCATCTAGGCATATCTGTCATATCCCTATCACGCCAACCTTCTTAATCTTAAGAATTTCTTAAACCTCTTTGCAAACATGGCCAAATCTTGATCCGTTAGGGTATCATCATCATCACCTGACGGATCATGAGTAACTTCCTTGCGATCTTCATCGCTATAGTTTTGGGCTTTTGATATCCATGAAGTTTCTTCTCAGATACAGCAGTTACCTACAAGGTCCTCTAGTTTAGGGTGATCAAGTTCATTGTTTTCCTTGATGGCAGTGATCTTGTTTGGGTTGGTGCTCAGAGCGCCAATCCGGACCGTATTTATGTCTGATTCATGAATACGGAATCTCATTTTTCCATGATATTACTTTCTTAGTGGTTACACTCTTTATTTTTATATACGTATTCGATCTAATTACTATTAGATGAAACTAAATATGGTTTAGTGATATGTATATATTAGACAAAGGCCCGATAATATATAATGTGTACACAGTTACAAAACTAGTTTGTAATTGACATTGGGAAGTGTCACTGCTAAATGTATATTATCAAATATTGTTCCTGGTCAAGATTTACTAACATAGCTCGGTGAGTCAAATCGGCTGAGATCGGTACATGTCGTATATCGAGACTTAGTCCGATGGTTTATCCCAATGAACCATGAGTCTTGGGAGACTCGTATAGACGTATAGGTGTTTATAGTGGATAAACACTGAACGACTCACTGAAGATTCTTAATGGATGGTACACCAACGTCAATAAGAATCTTCTCGGGTTGAGTAGCATAGTGGTCCTTCGACTTGAGACACCACTGTGGATGTATGAGACATCCTCCATACTTAGATGGCAGTCACATCACCGATCTATTTAGATCAGACCTCCATCTGTTCGTTGGGTGTGGACTGATCCTCATGATATCATGTGTGTGTCAAGATAGGATCCGTCAGTTCTGTGTACAGAGCATAGGTAGTCCATATGTGATTAGCAATCAGTTAAATCTATGGCCATAGTATACTTCGGAAATGAGTTCCGAATGTTATTTATAGATTGCTAATAGAATCGTCGACGGGATAATACCTATAGAGATTTGACGTTTACATTTATATCTCTGGGATTATTGGATACCTGTGACGGAGGGATTATACTTATGCAATGACCTCGACATGTATGATTCAGCTAGTTTATCTGTGGTCGTCATAATTTACGGGTGGGTAAATTATGGACACGAAATTGAATTTTGTGACGGATATACCTGAATCTAGAAAGTCTCACTAATGAAATATACTCGTAGAGCACTAAGGTAACTTTTATGAATAATGATGATTATTTACAAATCGTTTAAACGTTAAACGAAAAGTACATGCAAACGGGCCGAACCGTCATTTCCTAATTAATGTGTATTTGTATTTAATATATGATATTATTAAATACACATTAATAAATTATCAAATAAAGGTATTTGACATATACCATTTATATATGTATTTGAGATATTTAAAGTAAATATAATACATATATTTGAGATATTTGTATTAATTAATTGATTAATTATTTAATTGTTAAATAATTAATATAACTAAAAATAAATATCTTACCAAATGATAAAGTTAGGAAATGATTATAAGTGTAAATTGTTGACTTTATACTTAAAGGAAAAGGTTGTCAAAATGGTTTTGACTTTTTTAGATTTGATTAAATTGTTTAAAATGAAAATATCTATTTCCTTTTCTTTTGTAATTTTCGGCCATGACCTTATTAAATATAAGTGTTATATTTTTTAAGTTGTCATTGTAGACTTGTTTGGAATCATTAAAGTGTAATGATAAAAAGAAAAACAAGTTGATAAACCCTTAAATGAAACAAAAGCAAAATATCTAGATATTTTATTTATTTCTCCCTATATTTCGGCCAAGGCTCATTTTGGAGGAGGTATATATTGTTTTGTTTCATTTTTAGGGTTTAAGAAGTTAAAATATATAAAATAAACATAAAAGAAGTTGAGAGAAAGCTGAAGCCTTGAAGGCAGGAGAAAAGGCTTGAAAAACTTGGATTTTATAAGTCTTTCTTTAAAGCTTTCAACATGGAAATTGTTTCTAACATGATTGGTATCATTTTGTGTTGCTTTGATGTTCTTTCTTCTATTATAGTTTGTGTTTATTTGGTTGAGAACTTGTGTGAAAGATTGATGCATGTAAGTGAGATTAAACTTATTTTAAAGCTTACTTTTGATTCTTTGAAAATCAAAAAGTTGTCATTCTAGAGTTAGTAAGCCACTCCTTGGTGACCTAGAATTGTTCTAGAGTTGTTTCAAAGTGGTGAGGCTAGATTGGTGAAGTATTGAATGGATTAAAGTGTTGGATTTTGTAAATTTGGTGAAATTGGACAATTTGATGAAATTGAAAAATTAGGGTTCATACCCAACTCCAAATTTAGGGCTTTTCATATATGTGATGTATTATGGTATGAATATGATGCATGCAAATTTTGGGTTGATTGGATTTGATCTTGGCATGTTTTGAACAAAATGGACCAAAATACAATTACTGAAAATTTGGGGTGCTCACGGCAATTACTCAAAAATTGGGGATTTGTGTGAAATCTGATTTGATGCATTAGATGTGTTGAAAAATATTTTAGAAATGATTTAGAATCATCCAAATTATATTTGATAATTTTTGGGCTAAAATAATCAATTTACAAAGTTTTAGGGCAATTCAGTAATTACCAAGAAATTGATATATTGTGTAATTTTTCAAAATTTATAATTAAATAAATAAGTATTAATTGATCCGAGAAAAAAATTTTGAAATCGGAAAATTTTGATTTTCCGCGATTACGCTGCGTTACCGATATTCCCCCTTAAAATCCCAACAAAATGGTATCAGAGCGAGTCTGATTCTAGCCACCCTAATATGATTATGCCTTTTAAATTCAATGTTTAATTTATTTTACCATTGCATGCATTATTATTAATTTGATTAAATAAATTAAAAGAATCTTTTGCGAAAAATCCCTAAATAATAAGGTTTTATGTAATTATGTATTTGATGCATATTACATGGTCGTCTTGTCAATACGGTTTATGAATATTTTTCTGTGACTACATCTGAGACCGTGCCTCTGCTGTGAGGGTGTAGCCGATAGAGATTTATTTATACCGGATGTATGTCAGATACTAGATAAATTCAAGCGAAAGTGGAATCATGAACGTGCCCTAGCTGTCAGGATTACGCAAGTAGCTTGAGTTTATCATTGACGAGTTTAACCTTGGTATGTCTCTTGTGGACCTGCCCTAGCAGTGACAACGAGAAACGACCAGGACCGGAAACCCATGAGTCACAACGGGTGTGATTGACAATGAGTTGTCTACCAGTGAATATACGCAGGCGAGACCGTCCTGCCTCTGCTGTGAGTCGAAATATATTCATGGGGTCCACTTCCCATTATGGAATTCGATTTAATTATTGAATTCTCGTTTTTCCGTTGGGGATTACATTATTACGTAAAATAGTGGGAGGCATGCTAAGTTTAAAATATTCCATAACTTAAGCAGTGTGTATTATTATGGAAATTGCCGCTTGTTTGTTTCCTTATTCTATTTTTTATATAGAATTGAACTTTATTTACTGCACACATATTTGATATGTTATCTGACTTGACTCTTGGTTGCAGTTATTCTAGAATAGGTTCTAGATACTATTAGACTATGATATTATTAGATTGGTTTAAACCATCGGGAACTGTTATTCCAATTTTCTTGAAATATCAAGATGGTTAATGACTTAGTTTCTAAGTCATGATAGATAATCTAGATAAATATCCCTTTTAGGATATAATACTTTAGAGAGAATAGTTTCTTATGCAGTAAGAATTGACATGAATTAGTTCGTGTCTCGAGATTCTTGACTGGCATTAAGAAAGCCTCATTAGGTATTTGTTTATCTCAGTAATGACATTTCTTAGCTTTAATGACCTTTAGGGGCAATGTGTCTGACATAATTTTCTAATCAGCTATTTGCATTGTTGTGAATAGTTGAATGCAAATAGTAAGGCTAAATAAAGGAGATGCGTATAGTTATGTATAGAAAATATCGATTTTCACAATACTACAACTATAGGTACTGGATATCAGATCTCCGTCTAGTTATTTAAAATATTAGTTAACGATTGTTTTAATATTTGATATCGGAACTTGCGACTATTGGATAGTTACTTGTTCTTTATAAACAATTGTTATATATTTTAAATATAACTAGTAGTGTCATTGACGTAAATATAAACATTAAGAAAAATTATTCGGTAAAAGTAAATAATTTAGAACGGTGTTTTATGAGTTTAATCACTTAAGCATTAGATGCTTATTCTGTATGGTAAATGATGGTTAGATATGAGATCACACCACACATCCTTATCCATTTAATGAATATTGTATTCAGGAAGGTGATTAAGATCTCGTTTAACCAATGATTGTCATTGGACCACCAGATTTATTTAACTGATACATAAGATGTATGTAGTTTAATGAATTGTAATTGTTTAAGGTAGTTTTCTTTACTTCGTAACTTAGTTTATGAATTGTCATAACTTAGTTACGTTTTTCTGAAGGAACACATATTGAACGTCTTGAAAGTATCAAGAACTTTCAATATATTCTGATGAAACGCAGATGAGCATTTTTTACTGGCTCAAATATATTCAATTTGAAGTTTTTTTGAAAACTCTATCCTTAAAATTCATTACATGTCTTTGAACTGTTCAAAGATCTTTGATACGATCAAACATATGAATTTAAAGCAATTAGTTCTAAGGTTATTGAGTGAATATGATTCATATTCAATATTATTCTTCCACGATTCCATCTTGATAGAATTGAGTAGTGGGGGCAGTCGAATTATATTGATTTGTTCGTTTGATATTGAATGTTACCGAATTAGTTTCAATACTCTTGGGGATATGCTCCAGTAACACTAGTTCATCCTTTTAATTTAGGTTCCGTTAATTTCTACAATTACATATATGATATGTATAGGTAGAAAATCCGAATCTTGAAAAGTTTGAGATTTGAATCTTTCTTTTATATAATAGTTATATAATGGAAATTACTTACACCTCGGAGGTATAAGTAAAAGTTTATCGTTTATTATGTTTAATAGAATATTGTATTCTATTTGATAGAATATATTTCCTACAATCCTAAGTAATAAAATCATTTTATTACTTGGTGTGTAACATCAGATGTTAACTATTGTAGAAAAGACTTGACTTATTGAAGTCAAATGTGAGAATGATAAATTATAAATGGAACTACGTAATTAATAAGATGAAACAACCCTTATACATCTTCTATATAAGTCTAATAGGATATCAGAATCATTTACGAGTATTTGATACTTAATGGTTCTGTTGTTTTCTTACCGAAGAAAATTATCCTATAACTTATAATGGAAGTGATATTTGATATCGATTCTGGAAGTCCACCATTAACCATAGATCTAAGAATGTTCATAGTTTACTACGATCAAGTTTTGAACTTGATTAAGCTTTCATTATGAATTAGTTCATGATATGTGCTAATTGTTTGCACAGCGAAAGCAGTGTGAGCTTATTAAAGGTTTGACCTTTACAGTATGACAGTGAGAAAAGTATATCAGCATTTTATTGTAGATTCTGAGAAAATTTATCTCTAGTCACGCTAATTGAACAATTAAGATATATGGTTAATGTTGATATTAAACTGTACATTTTAGCTAAAGAATGCAAAGTGGCGTTTTTGAATGAATTATTCAAATAAGAGATAAGTTGTGATTTCTTTGTTTGAAGAGTTCATTCTGGAATGGCCCTAGAGTTTGTGTTCTGCTGAGATCGCAGTTTAGTGTGCTAGCTTATAGAGCCTATTGTAGACTCGGATAAGTCTTCCGGAAATCCGTGTTCTCTATTTTTGATATTAGTCAGATTGTATGATCTTGTCAAAGTATAGAGAATACATATGTGATTGAAGGGTTAGTGGGAGCGTACAAATTACTTTCTAGTGTTATATATCTTAACGACATTATCATTATTATGGTAATAATGAGATGTTTATGAGGTAAACGGTTTACCTAAGTCTTCTTTACTCCATGAAAGCAGTGAGAGTAGTCTCTATTATAAACAATATAAAGTTGTATATATAAGATATAAGACTAAGAGACTTGTGAGATACTCATATTAGTCGTGCATTAAATATGATCTAATAAAAGACACAACAAGGCTATCTGTATGATAATTAGTATAACTGTTTGACAGTTAATGTGTGTCTTGTATATAGTATTCATCTTCGTAAATGATGATTCCTTTTTGAAAGAAATATTGATTAGAATGTATAATCAATTATGTATCATTTGATGATGACATAATTAATACTTTATTATGTGCGATTAAAGATATCGATTTAATCGTAATTGTTACGAGTTATTTTGATACCCTATAGACCATTGGATGGATCTTGAAACAGGTTCTTTGTGATCTTTGAGATATTAAGAACGCGTTTCTTATTCATGGAGCATTTAGTCTGCAACCGTTTGGGTCATATTAGTTTTTAGTCTAATTATGACATTCGACAGTCTTCGTCATAAAAAGTCTCAATAGATGCAGTGGGAGTGTCACGGAGGATTCTACTTTGTGAGTGGAATTAGATGTAACTTATGAAGTATTGACTTATGAAGTTGCATAGTGACCTTATAAATTAAAAGTTTTGGATAGGTGTTGTGCTTGCGGTTGTTTGCATAGTATTTTGGATTTGATCCCTAAATACCTGGACAACTCAGAAGCTGTAGCAAAATACTAATGTAACATCAGAGTCATATTAATGTATGATTTAGATTCTACATAATATGAATGATGCTGACTATGGGAAATGATGGAGTTTGTTTGACAAACTCAATAAGTTATAGCGGACCTACTTCTTGTTGCCTACCTCTTAAGTGCTAGGTGAGCTTTTGAGAGCCATGAGTATACGATACACATTGAGATGTGTATATGATACCGTGGATTGACACTAAAGCAAATGGGAGAAATTGTTGGGGTTAGACCCGGCCGGTGGTTCGGTTCCGGTTCGCAACCGAACCGAACCAGCCGGTTTCCGGTTCCACACTAAGTGGAACCGGAACCTTGAACCGAACCGGAACCGACCAGTTCGGTTCGGTTCCAAGACTTTTTTTTTTTAAAAAAAATTTGAAAATTAATTAAAATAAATGAGATTAATTTTATTAAAAAAAAAATTATTACATTGAAGAGCTTGAGCTTAAATTTTAAAAAATTTAAGTTGCCTACGTATCCTCCAAGGGTGAGAGGAATCAAAGCTCACGTAGTTCCATTACAATTTTAAGACATATCCCCTTTGTAAATTATAATTTTACAATTATCAATCATCATTATCAGTTGATCCTTCGAATCCGGTTCCGCTTGCACTTGTTGCAGTAGCATTATCGAACAAATCTTCAAAATCATCAGGGGCATCTTCTTGTTGTCTCAGATCAGCTCGAGTCCAATCATCCACACAAGTTGTTGCTCTAGAGTGCTTGGATGTAATGAAGATCGCCTAGCTTCCAATATATTACCTCCCAAGCTGAAGGCTTGCTCAACCGCAACGGTGGAAATAGGTGCTGCCAATATCTCTTTAGCAATAATAGATAAAACATGATATATATTTTGATGTCGGTTCCACCATTCAAGGATTTTAAAATTTTTACTGCATAAACTTTCATTAGAAAACTCAAAATTTGTAGATAAATAATTATCTAATTCAGGGTTATTAGTTGTCGTATCCCTAGTTTTTTTTATTTCGTTGCAATAACCAACGATCCCCTGCGCTAAGTCTTGTTTGAATTACCGGTTCGCTACTACTAGATTGACCTAATGTTCCTAAGTTATAACTTACAATATAATCATTAATAAAATAATTAAATCACTTCTTAATTTCGTCATTATGCTCGTAATATCAATTTCATCTAATATTCCTAAATAACCATAGTAAGCTTGTAAACCACAATTCAAACCTTCTAATTTAAATCTAGGATCAAAAACAGCAGCATAAGATAAAGTAAAGGAATTTCTCTAAAATAATTCAACCATTTTACCTTCATACAGTAATGGCTTCCAACAAAACAATATCATTAGGGTCGTCACTATCAACATGCTCATCGAGAGTGCCAACAATATTCAAACTCTCAAGAAGAAATAAATGTGCTGTAGGATAATAAACACCGCTAAAAACTAAAGTAGCATCATTAAAAAATCTTAAAATATCTAAAAAAATTTCACAAATATCCATTGACTAGGATAAAGTGTGATATTTTGAACATGTTGAGAAAAAAACTACATAATGCATCTTTGTATTGAAATGCTTGACATAAAAGAAATAAGTAGAATTCCAACGTGTTGGAACATCTCTTGAAAATTTAATCGGTTTAATACCATTTATTTTACAAAACTTGGTCCATTCTCTCCTAACTTGAGAATATGACCAAATACAGTTAAGTGCCGTTTTAATTAGATCAACGAAAGGTGATAATAATTTTAGTCCGTCTTGCACACATATGTTAAGGACATGACATGTACAACGAATATGAAAAAATCGACCCCCTAAATTTGATTCACATAAGGATTTTAAATCATGAATGGATGCAGTATTTGCATATGCATTATCAAATCCAATTGTTAAAATTTTTTCTACTAAACCATATTCATCAAAAATTACCTTCATCATTCTATAAATATTATGTGCAGTATGTGGGTCATCAAAAACTCTAAATGCAATAAGTCTTTTTTGCATGGTAAATGATGCATCAATCCAATGACAAGTCACACCCATGTATGATGTGTTTGCCAATGGTCACTCCAAATATCAGAACATATAGAAATACGACCTTTCATCTCTTTAAATATTTCATTTAAAATAATTTTACCATCTTTATATAATTTGAAAATATAAAGTTTTGTTGTGTTTTGAGTCATTCTACATGCAGCAGGGTTAAAGCATTGTGCACGTAATTATAAAATGAAGTTTTTCACCAAAGCTTAAAGAAAGATGTGTCATACAAGTTAATTTCGCAAATTCTTCTCTATTTTTTACATCAGAATATTTAAATAAATCTACACTACTCGTACCTCTACTAGATGATGCGTACCTGCCCATTTGAGTTTGCGTCGTATCAATGCCAAGTTCAACCGAATGATGTTTTTCCATGTGCTTGATCATATTGCCGTATCCACCAGAAAATTTATAGATAACCCCACAATAGTTGCAAATTGCTCGTTGTGAACCATCTTCTAGGCGTTCCAAATTAAAATGAATTTTGAAAATATCCTAGGACTGAGCCTTAACTTCTCTTCTCTGTGATTGTGCACTGACACTAGGGCTGCTCTCTTGGGTTGGCATATTTGACATTATGTTCTCAGATGAGCTTGCCATTTTTTTTTAGAAATTAGGAAGAAAATAAAGAAAATTGAATAATTGCGAACCGGAACAAATTAACAACTAAATGAATTGAGATTGAGAATAAGATTATAAGAGAATTGTATTGAAGTGAGATTGAGAATAAGAGAATTATAGAAATGAGAGAGTTGAGAATTTGGTGTGATGCAATTATGAAAAATGAATCCTATTTATAGAATTTTAGAATTTTTTTTATACCAAAATGCCCTAAATATAACGTTTTATTACCGTTATTAGGGGTACATTAGTAATTTACATTTTAATAATAAAATTTAATTTAATTTAATTTTTTTTTTATTTGGGCAGGCCAAACGGCTCCTTGCCGAACGGCTAGTAGCCGTGGGGGTAGGGTTCATGTTGGAACCATAAGGTTCCAACAGGAACCGTTCGGTTCCGTTGGAACCGTAGAACCGGTGGAACCGTACGGTTCCACCGGTTCGGGTTGGGGTCGAACCCCAACCGAACCGGTCGCCAACGGTTCGGTTCGGTTCCGATTCTGAATCGGAACCGTGGCCGGTTCTAGTTGGGGTTGGTGCTCAGAGCCCCAATCCGGACCGTATTTATGTCTGATTCATGAATACGAACATCCCATTTTTCCAGGATATTACTTTGTTAGTGGTTACACCTCTTGTTTTTATATACGTATTTGATCAAATTACTAGGGGTGGCAAAATGAATCAACAAATCGAATTTGTATCGAATCATAAACGAATTGAATCAAAATATGATGGATTCGTATTCGATTCGTTTATTAAACGAATCGAATACGAATATTCATTTATTCTTTTAGTCATAATATTATTTAATAAAATAATTTATCACATTTGATTTACATTAATTCTTCATAAATATATACATATGAAATATGTAATTAATATATTTACTAAAAATACATCACCAAATATCGAAAATATTACTTTTTCTATGGTAATTAGTTATAATTTCTCGAATCTTAATTGAAAATTACCCAGAACTAGTAAATAAATAATAAAACGAATCCTAAACGAATAAACGAATCAATGAGCTTAAATTCGTATTCGATTCGTTTAATAAACGAATTGAATCGAATTGACCCATTTATTAAACGAATCCATTTTTTCAAACCCGTATTCGCTTTAAAGCTAATCGAATCGAACAAATAAATGAATCCTGACCCAAATTGCCACCCCTACTAATTACTATTAGATTGAAACTAAATGTGGTTTAGTGATATGTATATTAGAAAAAGGCCCGATAATATATAATGCAGTACACAGTTACAAAACTAGTTTGTAATTGACATTGGGAAGTGTCACTGCTAAATGTATATTATCAAATATTGTTCCTAGTCCAGATTTACTAACACGGGTCGGTTAGTCAAATCGGCTGAGACTGGTACATGTCGTATATCGAGACTTGGTCCGATTTTTTATCCCAATGACCCATGAGTCTTGGGAGACTCGTATAGACGTGTAGGTGTTTATAGTGGATAAACACTGAACGAATCACCGAAGATTCTTAATTGATGGTACACCAACGTCAATAAGAATCTTCTAGGGTTGAGTAGCATAATGGTCCTTCGACTTGAGACACCACTGTGGATGTATGAGACATCCTCCACACTTATATGGCAGTCACGTCACCGATCTATTTAGATCATACCTCCGCCTATTCGTTGGGTGTGGACCGATCCTCAGGATATCCTGTGTGTGTCAAGATAGGATCTGTCAGTTCTGTGTATAGAGCATAGGTAGTCCAAATGTGATTAGCAATCAGTTAAATCTATGGCCATAGTATACTTCGAAAATGAGTTCCGAATGTTATTTATAGATTGTTAAGAATCGTCGACGGGATAATACCTATAGAGATTTGACGTTTACATCTATATCTTTGAGATTATCCGGATACCTGTGACGGAGGGATTATACGTATGCAATGACCTCGACCTGTATGATTCAGCTAGTTTATCCGTGATCGTCATAATTTACGGGTGGGTAAATTATGAACACGAAATTGGATTTTGTGACGGATATACATGAATCTAGAAAGTCTCACTAATGAAATATACTCGTAGAGCACTATGGCAACTTTTATGAATAATGATGATTATTTATAAATTGTTTAAACGTTAAAAGAAAAATACATGCAAACGAGCCGAACCGTCATTTCCTAATTAATGTGTATTTGTATTTAATATATGATATTATTAAATACACATTAATAAATTGTCAAATAAAGGTATTTGACATATATCATTTATATATGTATTTGAGATATTTAAAGTAAATATAATATATATATTTGAGATATTTGTATTTAATTAATTGATTAATTATTTAATTGTTAAATAATTAATATAATTAAAATATAAATATATTACCAAATGATAAAGTTAGGAAATGATTATAAGTGTAAATGTTGACTTTATACTTAAAGGAAAAAGTTGTCAAAATGGTTTTGACTTCTTTAGATATTTGATTAAATTGTTTAAAATGAAAATATATATTTCCTTTTTTTTTGTAATTTTCGGCCATGACCTTATTAAATATAAGTGTTATATTTTTTAAGTTGCCATTGTTGACTTGTTTAAAATCATTAAAGTGTAATGATAAAAGCAAAACAAGTTGATAAACCTTTAAATGAACAAAAGCAAAATATCTAGATATTTTATTTATTTCTCCCTAAATTTCGGCCAAGGCTCATTTTGGAGGAGGTATATATTGTTTTGTTTCATTTTTAGGGTTTAAGAAGTTCAAATACATAAAATAAACATAAAAGAAGTTGAGAGAGAAGCTTAAAGGCCAAAGAAGAAAATGCTTGAAAACTTGGATTTTGTAAGTCTTTCTTTAAAGCTTTCAACATGGAAATTGTTTCTAACATGCTTGGCATCATTTTGTGTTGATTTTATGTTCTTTATTCTATTATAGTTTGTGTTTATTTGGTTGAGAACTTGTGTGAAAGATTGATGCATGTAAGTGAGCTTAAACTTGTTTTAAAGCTTACTTTTGATTCTTTGAAAATCAAAGTTGTCATTCTAGAGTTAGTAAGCCACTCCTTGGTGACCTAGAGTTGTTCTAGAGTTGTTTCAAAGTGGTGTGACTAGATTGGTGAAGTATTGAATGGATTAAAGTGTTGGATTTTGTAAATTTGGTGAAATTGGACAATTTGATGAAATTGAAAAATTAGGGTTCATAACCAACTCCAAATTTAGGGCTTTTCATATATATGATGTATTATGGTATGAATATGATGCATGTAAATTTTTGTGTTGATTGGATTTGATCTGGCATGTTTTGAACAAAAGGAACTAAAATACAATTACTTGAAAATTTGGGGTGCTCACGGTAATTACTCAAAAATTGGGGATTTGTGTGAAATCTGATTTTGATGCATTAGATGTGTTGAAAAAAAACATTTTAGAAATGATTTAGAATCATCCAAAATTAATTTGATAATTTTTGCTAAAATAATCAATTTACAAAGTTTTGGGGTAATTCGGTAATTAACCAAGAATTTGATCTCTTGTGTAATTTTTCAGAATTTGATAATTGGATAATTAAATAAATAAGTTTATTTATTGATCCGAGAAAAAATTTTGAAATCGGAAAATTTTGATTTTCCGCGATTCCGCTGCGTTACCGATATTCCTTCTTAAAATCCCAACAGATCTTAGGTAGGAACTTGTCAGGTAGGGATCTAAGGATTTTCCTAACTATCTTACTGGTAGGAATGGTCTCTCGCCTAGGTTAAAACTGGAGTTAACGATATTGTTAATTTCAACGTAGAACTCATCAAATGTCTCATCATCCTTCATTCTGGCGACCTCAAATCTAATAGCAAGATCATGGAGTCTATTATTTTTAACAGACAGTGTGCCCTCATGCACAGTCTGCAGGATGTCCCAAGCATCATTGGCTATTTCACACATGGAAAATTCTCATAAATTCAGCAGCAAAGCACAACACATTGAATAACATTAATTGCCTTGTTGTTTCTATTGTTAGCATCAATTCATCCGTGTTCTAGGTCAGTTTGTCTTTTTGGAAAAGATCTCATCAACTCTAACCACACGGAAGGTTTCCACCCGTACTCTATTGTCATCCAGACCCTCTCCTATAAGACTTAAGGAACGCTCTCATGCAAACCTTCCAATGTAAATATTCAGCCTCATCAAAGAATGAGGGACAATTTAAGGGTTGACTACGTTCCATAACTAACGGGGTCAATGATCGAGTTCAGTATCTGATACCAATTGAAAAATCGTATTTATATCCAAGGTTCTAACCCTATGCGGAATTTATTACAATAACCAAGACAGGTCCTAATTACTGTTACTATGGAATATCAACAAACACCCTCAATATTAGTCAATTATAATATAATATAGAATATTAAAAGCTATCACATAAAATCAACAAGAAATATTTTGGTGACGAAGTGAAAAACTCGTGCGAGTAAAAAAATCATTCGATATTTCAGCTACCGGCCCAAATCCATTATATAAGAGAAATTACGGCGATGTTAAAAGACCTATGGCGAAAATTCCACCGACTTTTAGTACCTATAGAGACTGCAAGAACTCAAGGAACTCCTCAAGCCCATATCCCACGGTTTTATTCAGAACCTCTGAAGTCTCTGAGTGAATCAACTCTGCAGCTCTGAACGCCCGAATTGCGACTGCCAATCTTCCTCCTAGAGAACTCTGAAGGGTTATGAAATTGGTTTGTTTTATTTTGATGGTTTATCAAAGTCTATATCACCACAGGAAAAATGAAGACAAGAGATTCAAAGAAGTCTTCAAGGTGATGAACAAGTAGGTTGAAAGCTGTGAAGGTTTTGTGGCTCAGAGGAATATGTTTCAAAACCACCGGGGAAAGTGGCTATATGTTATTTAATATAGGTAGGGTAAAAAAGAGGCTTCCAATACCAATTAGGTTAAAAACGCGTCCCAAAATAACTCATTCCTCACGGGCCTTAATCGAAACGCAACTCGAACGCAACCACGAACTCATCTCTCTGGAAAGGTTCGTCGAGACGTCACCACGAATGTTTTCTCTCTGGATGTTTCGTTTCGAAACCTTACTCGAACGCACCTCGAACTTGTTCTTTCTGTCTGCAATATTTCGTTCGAACCCAACAACGGATGTGCCCACGAACGCCACTCGTTCGAAACGTCTATACGAACCGGCACACTAACCGCAATTGCTCACAGTTTTTTCCAATAACCAGTCCAAGTCTGACCAGTTTCTTCAAGACTTTTACAACTCAATTGAACTTGTATTTTGTACGGATATTACCAATAAATATTGTTGATGGTGTTTTCAGGCACTACGGCATTTAAGACAGCACGACAAGGACAAAGGGTAAATTCTCTGTCTGGTTGAAATCATGTAGCCGACCCGACCTTCATATGTGAGACCGACCACTTTGGTTCAGATGACCGAGCACTATAGAGGTCGGCAGGAACACTCTCTCAGCATAAAAGATTGTCATGGCCGACCTCATTAAAACCGACCAGACAACGGACCGTGTTCAAGACAACAGCACCCCCCATTCTTATGGATAAGATAAGGAGATATCCTACTCTCGCAAGGAGAAGGAGTCAGAATCCAAAAGGGAATACGGAAGGAGAAGGCAGCACCGGATCAGGAAACCCTACAAGAAGAGAAGATTGAGTCCAATAGGATTTCTTATACAAATAGGAATCTGATTTCTGTATTATTATAAATAGAAGGGTAGAGCATGTGTAAAAGGACATCTGAAAATCATCACAAGAGTGAGAGATTAGTATCATAGAGCCTGATTTGTAAAAGCAAAGAGAGACCTGAGGAGTGAATTTGAGTAATAAAAAGTACCATCCTGTTCTTGCCCGTGGACGTAGGTCGGATCCCAAAATCCACCGAACCACGTTAAATCACCTTGTCTGATTGGCGTTTTTCTTGTTTTCCTGCTAAATTTGCCTTTGGTCCCCCATAACCAAACAAATTCACAGTTGGAGGAGGATTCCTCGGAGTGATATTCCAATATTACCCTGAGACCAAAATCCACCGTCAACAGTTGGCGCCGTCTGTGGGGAACTTCACAAAAAGCAGTTCACGTGAGAAGACAAATGGCGGAGGACGGAAATCACCAACCAGGAGGCCCGGCAATAGACTGGATGAAAAGAATGGAAGATGGCATGAGGTCTATGATGGATCGACTGGAAAGAATGGAAGGAGCAAACAACGAGGAAACTGAAACCGAGGCCGGACAGAAGAGGAAAGAGAAGGAGAGAGGAAAAGAGTAGTAGACGTAAGCGAAGACGAGGGACCCAGGAAGAGAGGCCCCTATGGGATAAGATCTGCGGTGGTAGGGAGATCAGAAGACACATGGGAAGAAGAAGAGGAGGAACAATCACCCGACCCCTCCTCCGACAGTTTTTACAACTCCAAAGGGAGGATAGAAAGTATAACGAGACGTACAGGAGACCTCTGAGTTTAAAGAACGCCACGCCCGGGCGACAGGCGAACAGAACACAGAAGGCGGCGCGGGGGCAAAACCCTGAAATAAAATCTTGGTTGAGAAAAGAGATGACAAAGTGGGGAGAAAGCCTCAAGATCGGGGCGGGAGACACCCGAGGCGAGGAAGAGGGGTCTCCCCTTACGGAAGAAATAAGAACAGCGCAGTTTCCAAAGCGATTTAACATGCCGACCATGGCACCATACAAAGGCCACTCCGACCCAAAATCCCACATTGAAAACTTTATCCTCCTAATGGAAGTACAGGGGGTAATGGCGACGCCATATGCAAAGTATTTCCCTTAACTTTAGGGGGACCTGCCATCCTATGGTATAGAAGTCTGGCCCCGAGGAGCATTCAGAGCTTCTCAACTTAAGAAGTCGTTTATCCGGCATTTCAAAGGAGCCTGCACCCCTAAAAAAACAATAGGGGAACTAAGGCTCATGAAACAAGGAGACGACGAAACACTGAAAAGCTTCATTGAAAGGTATCATGACACTGTACTCGAGGTCGGAGGCTACGAATCCCAGGAAGCCCTGGAAAGTCTGAAAGGGGCCCTAAGGGTCGGGAAACTATGGACCCACCTGAGGATCCACGAAACACCAGACTACGCTACGCTACTGCACTGGAGGTGGCCAGGAAGTACGTCCTACTAGAAGGAGAGGAGAAGTATCCCGGAGAGGGACAACCGCCAGAGAAAGGGTAACCAGGAGAGAAGACCACCGGCGACCAGAGAGAGAATTCCGGAAGTTCAATCCAAGACCCAGAGAGTTCAAACCAATGGCACAAAAGGATCAAAGCAAAGGACCCGCAACTCAAGTAAACCATGTGGTCCGAGAGGAAGCGTATATTCCCCTAAGCAAGCCGCCAGGGGAAATCATCATGGAGATACGGGAAAAGGCCTCTTAATAGAGCCCGACCTCAGAAGATTTCCCCAGACAGAAAAAACAAAAGATCCTACTGCCTGCACCACAATCTAAAAGGGCACACAACCGATGAATGCAAGGACCTGCGAGAACAAATGGAGGACCTGGCCCGGAACGGGTACCTGAACAATTACATCGACCACAATATCATGGCCGCCAGACAAAGGGCAAGGAATCGAGAGGTGAACGTCATCGCAGGAGGGGCAACGCTGGCCGGGGACTCTAACCGGTCGAGGAAGAATTATAGCCGAGCACGGGGAACAGAGGTGCTGAAAACAGAAAAAATCCCAAACCCCCGAGGAAGTCGGTCGACACCCGTCATGTTCACCGATGAAGACGCTCAGGGGGTAAGTTTCCCCCATGACGACGCACTAATAATCAAAGCAACAATCGGCGGCACAGAAGTGGACAGAATCCTGGTGGACCCGGGAGCGCAGTAGACATAATTTCCAAAGAAACTTTGGAAAGCCTGGGGGTAGAATGCACAGCTCTAACCAAAGACATCACCCCCCCTGTACGGTTTCGGGGGATCAACGGTCGTCCCCGCTGGGAAGAATTCAACTAGCTATGACAATCGGCCACCCCCAAAACCCGAACAATCATGATAAACTTCACTGTAGTAGACTGCATGAGCAGTTATCAAGTCATTGTCGGCCGCCCCTTCATGATGAGAACCAAGGCTGCAATGTCCTGTTATTACTTGAAATTGAAGTTCCCCACGCAGGAAGGGATCGGATCATATGCGGGAGCCAGAAGGTAGCCCGCAGCTGTTTTGCCACTTACTCGCGAGAGACCCTCTGCGTGGAAAGAGGCACCAAGAAGAGACAGAGGGACGAGGACGACGAGAATAACGAAGGAGACCCTGCTCCTCGGCCCGATAGAGCTGCACGGCTCGGAGCAGCCGAAGAATTAGAAGAAGTAAAACTATTCGGGCCAAAGAAAAGCATAAAAATAGGGGGAAGTCTAGACGAGGCCCTAAGAAAAAACTTGTTGGAATGTCTGCAAGGGTACCCCGACGTTTTTGCATGGGGACACGATGACATGCCCGGAATCGACCCAAAATTCGTAAGCCATCGCTTAGCAGTGAACCCATTACACAAACCAGTAAAACAGAAGAGGAGAATATTCAACCAGGAGCGGTGCGGAGCAGTAGCGACCGAGGTGGAAAAATTGCTGAAAGCCGGTTTCATCCGGGAAGTAAAATACCCAGAGTGGGTGTCCAACGTAGTACTGGTGAAAAAGTCTAACGGAAAGTGGAGAATGTGCGTAGATTTCACCGACCTCAACAAAGCATGTCCAAAAGACAGCTTTCCCCTCCCAAATATAGACCAACTGGTAGATACAACAGCCTGCCAAGGGCTACTAAGCTTCATGGACGCCTTCTCAGGATACAATCAAGTCAGGATGCACCCTGCGGATGAGGAGAAGACCACCTTTATTACTGACCAAGGGCTATACTGCTATAAAGTAATGCCTTTCGGATTGAAAAATGCAGGGGCAACTTTCCAGAGACTGGTGAACAAGTCTTCAAACCGCTCATCGGCACGACCATGCTGGTATATGTCGACGACATGATAACAATGTCCGAGGAACCAAGAGACCATGTAGCCGACCTGAAGAAAACTTTCGAACTCCTGAGGAAACACAGTTTAAAGCTCAATCCAGAGAAGTGTGCATTCGGGGTAGCCTCGGGAAAGTTCCTGGGCTACATGGTAAGTTCACGAGGCATTGAAGCAAACCCGCAAAAGATACAGGCCGTGCTAGACCTGAAGTCTCCCCGGACAGTTAAGGAAGTGCAAAGCCTTACAGGAAGAATCGCCGCACTCAACCGGTTCATCTCACGAGCAACCGACAAGTGCCATCATTTCTTCAAAGTCATCAAGAAAGCTCAAAAAGGGGTCGACTGGACACCCGAGTGCGAAGAAGCCTTCCAGCACCTAAAACAATACCTGGCACAGCCCCCTCTCCTAGCCAAACCCCTCCCAGGGGAGACACTGTATCTATACCTTGGCCGTCTCAAAGCACGCAGTAAGCTCGGCACTGGTACAAGAGACCGACCACGTCCAGAAACCAGTTTACTACGTCAGTAAAGCCCTGCTGGACGCAGAAACTCGATACCCCACACACGAACTCGTCGCCCTATCCCTGGTCACCACAGCTCGGAAGTTACGACCCTACTTTCAAGCCCATCCGATCAAAGTATACACGGATTTTCCCCTGAGACAAATCTTGCAGAAACCGGAGGCCTCAGGGAGACTGATGAAGTGGTCAGTAGAAATAAGCGAGCACGACATCTCCTACCTCCCAAGAACAGCAATAAAAGGGCAAGCCTTAGCAGACTTCATAGCAGAGCTCACAGAACCGCAGGTCTTGGCCGTAGAAGAAGACAGGTGGGAAATGTCTGTAGACGGGTCCGCAAGCTCGCACGGATACGGAGCAGGGGTAGCACTAAAAAGTGAGAAGGGAGAAAAATACTGCTCGCCCTCAAATTCGCCTTCAAAACTACAAACAATGAAGCAGAGTACGAGGCGATACTGGCCGGACTAAGGCTGTGTACGGTAGTAGGAGTCCGCAATGTAGTGATCAGGAGTGACTCTCAGCTAGCAATACAGCAGCTGAAAGGAGATTTTCAAGCCAGAGAACCAGCCATGGTAGCTTACTTGGCCGAAGTAAAGAAGTGGGTGGAGAAAGTGGGAAACGTACTCTTCGAACAGGTCGGACGAGAAGACAACTGCGAAGCAGATTCCCTGGCCAGACTTGCCTCTTCAATGAAGACAGAAAACCCCAGGGTAATCCCTCTTATATACCTCCAAGAAAGAAGCATAGGGGAGACCGAGGTGGATGTACTAGAAGAAGAAGACAAAGATTCATGGATGCAACCGATCAGGAGGTACCTGGAAACAGGAGAAACCCCCAAAGATAAAAAGGAGGCCAGGAAGCTGAAGTTCAAGAGCACCAAGTTTTCCCTAATTGGGGGAGTACTCTACCGGAGAGGATACACCGTACCCCTCCTAAGATGCTTAGCACCAGAAGAAGCAGACTACGTGCTCAGGGAGATTCACGCAGGCATCTGCGGAAGCCACGCCGGGGGGAGATCAATCGCCTTCAAAGCCTTGAGGCAAGGATTTTACTGGCCAACCATGCACGAGGATGGCGTGAAGATAGCACGGAAATGCGAGGGATGCCAAAAGAATGCCAACCTCCACCATCAGCCGGCAGAACAGCTGACCACCATATCCATCCAGCCCCTGGCCCTTCGCACAGTGGGGGCTAGACATTATAGGGCCGATGCCGAAAGGACGAGGTCAGGCGAAATATGCAATCGTGGCCATAGACTACTTTACCAAATGGGTAGAAGCAGAACCATTGTCCACCATCTCAGAAAAGAAGGCCACGGAGTTCCTAAAGAGAAATATAATTTGCCGGTTCGGAATCCCCCAGGCAATCATCACCGACAACGGAAAGCAATTCGACAGCAGGGGATTCAGAAAACTTTGTGAAGACCTCCAGATAACCTTAAAATTCGCCTCGCCGGCCCATCCCAAGTCGAACGGGCAGGTTGAAGCCACCAATAAAACCATCAAGTCAAACCTGAAAGCTCGGCTCGGATCAAGCAAAAGCCTATGGGTCGAGGAGCTACCAGAGGTACTGTGGGCACACCGAACGACCTTCAAGGACTCAACAGGAGAGACACCCTTCTCCCTATCATACGGATGTGAGGCCGTCATCCCGGCAGAGATCGGAATATCAACCCACCGGGTCCGTCACTTTGAAAACGAACGGAACGAAGAACTTATCAAAAATCACCTCGACCTGATCGAAGAAAGAAGAGAGCAGTCAGCAGTAAGAGCAGCCATCTACCAACAGAGAATGGCCCGATTCTACAATAAGAGAGTTCGGACCCGCTCCTTCCGGCCAGGTGATCTAGTGCTAAGAAAAGTGACTCTGAACACCCGACGACCTGAAGAGGTTCGTTAGGTGCCAAGTGGGAGGGACCTTACAAGATCACTGAGATAGTAAGACCAGGGGCCTACATCCTGGAGCATCCGGACGGCAAGAGATTGAAGAAACCATGGAACGTCGAGATGTTAAGAAAGTACTTCCCATGAAGATCAACTTTCATTCCTTCTATTTTTCTTTTTTTGCAGAAGCCGGACAAAACACCAACCAGAACAACTGTTGTAAAAAGGGCGGTCCACCCCCAACATGAATAAAATTCCTTTTTGACGAAATCCTTTAAATTCGAAAAACGACGGATCGGGGCTGGATTTCATTCCGCTGAGGCCGTTTTTAACAGCTCGGGGTCGGGCGATGTCCCACCGAGTCTGTCTTTGGACTGGGGACGTAACATTCCCCCAGTGCCAAGTGATTCAACAGCTCGGGGTCGGGCGATGTCCCACCGAGTCTGTCTTTGGACTGGGGACGTAACATTCCCCCAGGGCCAAGTGATTCTAACAGCTCGGGGACGTAACTTCCCGGAGTCTGTCTTTGGACTGGGGACGTAACATTCCCCCAGGGCCAAGTGATTCTAACAGCTCGGGGTCGGGCGATGTCCCACCGAGTCTGTCTTTGGACTGGGGACGTAACATTCCCCCAGGCCAAGTGATTCTAACAGCTCGGGGTCGGGCATTCCCCCCGAGTCTGTCTTTGGACTGGGGACGTAACATTCCCCCAGGGCCAAGTGATTCTAACAGCTCGGGGTCGGCGATGTCCCACCGAGTCTGTCTTTGGACTGGGGACGTAACATTCCCCCAGGGCCAAGTGATTCAACAGCTCGGGGTCGGGCGATGTCCCACCGAGTCTGTCTTTGGACTGGGGACGTAACATTCCCCCAGGGCCAAGTGATTCAAACAGCTCGGGGTCGGGCGATGTCCCACCGAGTCTGTCTTTGGACTGGGGACGTAACATTCCCCCAGGGCCAAGTGATTCTACAACAGCCGGGACGTACATTCCCCCGAGTCTGTCTTTGGACTGGGGACGTAACATTCCCCCAGGGCCAAGTGATTCTAACAGCTCGGGGCGTAACATTCCCCCGAGTCTGTCTTTGGACTGGGGACGTAACATTCCCCCAGGCCAAGTGATTCTAACAGCTCGGGGTCGGGCGATGTCCCACCGAGTCTGTCTTTGGACTGGGGACGTAACATTCCCCCAGTGCCAAGTGATTCAAACAGCTCGGTCGGGCGATGTCCCACCGAGTCTGTCTTTGGACTGGGGACGTAACATTCCCCCAGTGCCAAGTGATTCTAACCTCGGGGTCGGGCGATGTCCCACCGAGTCTGTCTTTGGACTGGGGACGTAACATTCCCCAGCAGTACCAACAATTCTAAACAGCTCGGGTCGGGCGATGTCCCACCGAGTCTGTCTTGGACTGGGGACGTAACATTCCCCCAGGGCCAAGTGATTCAAACAGCTCGGGGTCGGTTACGTCCCACCGAGTCAGCCGCTTCGGTCTGGGGAGGTAACATTCCCCCAGAACCCAAGTATCTCGCTCAGCTCGGGGTCGGGTTACGTCCCACCGAGTCAGCCGCTTCGGTCTGGGGAGGTAACATTCCCCCAGAACCCGAGTATCTCGCTCAGCTTGGAGTCGAGATACGCCCCACCAAGTCAGCTCTCCGGACCGGGGACATAACATCCCCTCCCCCGGGTCCAAATGCCTCGCTCTTCACAAGGTCAATCCAGACCCCTCTAACTCATGCTGACCCCTGATGGGCCTTAAAATTGCAATGATGGCAAGAAGCATAAAAGGAGAAGAAAGAAGAAAGAAATAAACAGACATAAATACATAAATACAAGTTGTAATATTATTACAAGAAAAAGTTAAAGTGTACATAGGGCCCCGGTAGGGTTACCCTTTCTCATTCATCCCGCACAGGGGCAGGAACTTCTTCCTCAGTTGGCTCAAATGGCGGAAGGAGCGGCTCGGCATCAGAAGGAGGAGCTGCGACTTCGGCGTCAGGAGGAGGAGCTGCGACTTCGGCGTCAGGAGGAGGAGCTGCGACTTCGGCGTCAGGAGGAGGGATCTCAAGGCAGTCCTCGTCCACGGCAGGAACCCCCGATCCTTCTTCAGGAGGAACCTCAGGAGCCAGAACGACCGAGATGGGGGCGGGATCCATCACCTCCTCAGGTGGGGGAGGGATCCACTTTTGAAACTCTTCCTCGGAAATGTCCCCCTTACAGTAACTGATGGCCGCGTAGATAGGGTCCATATTCAGGCTCGGCAGCACCATCGGTATCATCTCGGCACAGTCACCAACTCCCTCGAGACGGATGGCCTCCTTCTCGGCCTCGAGATCAGCTTCTCTTTTCCAGCTCGGTCTCTCTCTCCTCGAGATCAATCTCCCTCTCCTCAAGCTCGGTTTTCTTCCTTCTCAAGACTATCTCGGGCCCGTGCAACCTCCTCGTCTTTGTTCTTCAAATTGGCCTCAGCACTTGCTACCTTCCCCTTCAGAACGCCAATCTCAGATTGGGCAACCTTCAGGTCCTCCCTGGCATTATCAGCAAGTTTCCTTTCCAGCACAGCAGCTGCTTTGAGAGCCTTGTTCGTTTTGAAATTCTCAACAGCGGCCGCCTCGAGATTCTTGATCACCTCCTCCCGGTCAGCCAGCTTTGCCTCCACTTCGGAAAGGCGACTTTGAAGCCTCTGGGCCTGACCGCCCTCGGACAGCAGAGTCAGAAGAAGACCCTTGTTCTTGGCCATAAGGTAGTTGGCCTGCACACAAAAAGGGAGGAAGGAGTCAAACAAAAAAAAAAAAAAAAAAAAAAAAACCGAGAAGGGGAATAAAAATACCTTCGCCATCTGAGAACTCATCTCAGCCACAACACCCTCGGGAGATACATCCTCGTACCTCGAGACCTCCCCCGGGGGAATCACCTCGGCCAATTCATTAAAAGCCGGCACTAAGTGAGAGGTGGCCTCCCGGATGCTTTCTCCCAAGTCATCCACCCCGAGGACCACAGGGCCCTTCCGTTTCCTGGAGGAACTTTCAGAGGACTTCCTCCCCCTACGAACGTCCTTCCTCTTGACTGGAGCAGCTTCCTCTTCCTCCTCCCTTGGACCAACTCGGTCTCCTCGGCCCCAATTGACGCCTCCTCTTCCTAAGAGGTTTCGGCGGACTGGCAAGGTGAGCAGATCCTGATGATTGCACGCCAGAAGGTGAGGACAGCCCCCGAACACTTGTTTGGACTTGTCCAGGAGATATATTCTCAGCAAGATCGGTCCGTGCCTGGGAAGTTTCAGCACGGCCGGCTTTCTTCATGGTACCGGCCAACTTCTCAAGAAACTTTGGCCTCTTCGACATGCCTACAAGAAAAAAGGAAATCAGGGACCGAGCATATAGCAAAGATATCAAACATGATGAAACAAACAAGAAAGATCATTAAAACAGCCATCAGACACCTACCTAACCGGCCAGATATTTCCGGAGGGACGGTCTGAATGAGGCCTGACTCAACAAAGGCCGCATCATTAACCAAATTCCTCCAGGGGCAGCATACCCCTGAGCCCAATGTACTCGCCTCCGAACCTGACGAGAAACCTTGGGAGCATCTCGCCAACAGGCTGGGAAGAACCAAAGAAGTTAGAAAACCTAGAAGAAACTGGATAACGGGGACAAAGAAAGAATGAAGGGGCGTTAGACTCCTAACCTCCAGCCCGAAGACATCTGGAACCGAGACATCCTCCCCAAACGATCTCAAGACCCGACCCCAATCCCCAGTTGCCCAGAACCAAAAGTCCTTGAAGTTCTTATTGGAGTCAGGGAGCTTCTGGACAAGGTTGGACGAGCTATCGTAAGCAGAGAGGTAATACCAACCGTAGTGAGTCTTTGGGTTAGACTTCAAACGGTACAACCTCTTCACCTCTTCCAAGCAAGGTACACCTAAACCTGCCCGGTGCCAACCACATATATGCCGGCTAGGATCCTCCAGCTATTCAAACTCAATTGGCAAGGGGCAAGCTCCATCTCGGCCAGCATCCAAGCGAAATAGCGTTGCATCGGCAGCCGCAGCCCACATTCAAAAAAGATAGGAAGAAGCGCCACCGAGCCCTCGTCAGGCTGACTAGCACGATCCATTGGACCGGGAACTTCTAGAGCAATATCTATCGGGATGCTGTATCGTTGCCGCAATAACGCCAGATCATCCTCGGTTATCTTAGAAGGACGGTTCATATCCAGAGCCGACGACCCAAGTTCTCCAGGCTCTGGATCCTTCCGAGGAACCCTCTGATGATAGGAGTCGTTTTCGACCTCAGAAGGAGTGGGGGTAGTTGAATCTTCTACACTGGGCGCCTGTCCCTTTCAGGAGGAAGAATTACTGTCAGACATCCCTGACACCCAGAAAAACAGAGAAAGGGGGAGAATCAGTCTACGAGAAGCTACCCACGGTGCCCGTGCTAAAACTAGATTTGGAGTCTCTAAAGAAGTGCCCTAAAGCAAGACCCAGCAAAAACCACAAGTCTCTCCCTAAACAAAATAAACAAATAGAACCACGGCACATCAAAAGAAAGAGATCACCAGAAAACTTACTTGTTCTTCTCAAAAGCAGGAGGTTATACGGTGAGGTGGTGTTCGTTCCTTAGGTGCTCGGCAACGAAGAAGGATGAAGACCGCGGCTTGAGCTTCGAGCACGGAGTTAAGTGGATCACAAAGAAAAGAAGCAGACGATTGTCGAAAAAATGGGAACAGTGAAACCCTCGTTTTTCTTATAGTCATGACTGGAGGCACATCACCGTCGGTTTTAGCGGGAACCCAGCGGATGTTTGACAAATGTCGAAAGTTAGAAAAACCCTAATAGCTGATTTGATGGGCATTTAAGAAGACATGATAGTTGTGCTTCTCGAGGAAAGATGAACGAAACGGCAAGAAGATTCTCTTTTGCATTCTGGGACGACTACCAGCAAGAACAACAGCACACCCTCTTCATATAGTTCCCGGCACCAACTCGCATACTCGTTGGAACCGAAAACTAGGGGACAGATGTTGATGGTGTTTTCAGGCACTACGGCATTTAAGACAGCACAACAAGGACAAAAGGGTAAATTCTCTGTCTGGTTACAATCATGAAGCCGATCCGACCGTTCATTTGAAGACCGACCACTATGGTTCAGGTGACCGAGCACTATAGAGTCGGCAGGAACACTCTCAGCATAAAAGATTGTCATGGCCGACCTCATTAAAACCGACCAGACAACGGACCGTGTCCAAGACAACAGCACCCACCTTCTTATGGATAAGATAAGAGAGATGTCCTACTCTCGCAAGAGAAGGAGTCAGAATCCAAAAGGGAATACGAAGAGAAGGCAGCACCAAATCAGGAAACCCTACAAGAGGAGAAGATTGAGTCCAAATAGGATTTCTTATGCAAATAGGGATCTGATTTCTGTATTATTATAAATAGGAGGGTAGAGCATGTGTAAAAGGGACATCTGAAAACCATCACAAGAGTGAGAGATTAGTATCATAGAGCTCTGATTTGTAAAAGCAAAGAGGAGACCTGAGGAGTGAATTTGAGTAATAAAAAGTACCATCCTGTTCTTGCCCGTGGACGTAGGTCGGATCCCAAAATCCGCCGAACCACGTTAAATCACCTTGTCTGATTGGCGTATTTTCTTGTTTTCCGCTAAATTTGCCTTTGGTCCCCCATAACCAAACAAATTCACAGTTGGAGGAGGATTCCTCGGGAGTGATATTCCAATATTACCCTGAGACCAAAATCCACCGTCAACAAATAGAACTAACAACAAATCAAATATTTTTGCTGTAAGTCTTCCTCATCCTTTTCTCTTTTTTATTTTAGAGTGATGGTTTACTGTTTGATTGTGTGTATTTTGGGCAAGTTTACCGTGACCATTTTGTTATTGCGTTTAATCGTCTGCTATTGCATGTGTTTCTTTTTTGACGAATCATGTGTTAATTTTCGTTTATTGTTAGTACCATTTTTCTCTATTCCTAAGTTCATAACGCAATCACCAAGAAATTGGCGAGAACTCAACTTGGCATGCTAACCCATCTTTTTATGATACACATTGCAATTAAATAGGGGAAAAAGAATATTAACTTTTAATGTAAATTGATACATTTTTTATTAGAATGGAAATCATCATCTATCCACACGAGAATTGATGACATTCGGAAAAAATATATAATTTTGAGAAAATATCATATGTACATCCAAAATTATAAAAAGAACTTTTCATCCTAAAATTGGATTTTTTTTTTTCCGAACAGCCAACAAATAAATTTCGAATAGACAGATGATAAAACTTTACAAAATTATTAAATTTTGGATAATAAATGATCATTTCTAATAACTTTGAAGGTACGAATTAGAGGTGAGTAAAATCAGTTTCGGTTTCGAGTGTACCCGGAAAAAAATTGGTTCATATATTTTAGAATCAGAACCTACCCAATTAAATATGGTACTCTATTTATCAGTTCCTAATTGATTCCGGTTTGATTATATTTTTTGTTTCATTTAAAAAAATACAATAATTGATCATTGATTTTGTTCCATTTGTTCAATATACTTTTAATTTGGGATTTAGGTTGGATGAATGTACATTATTTAAGTAAGAGATTTGAACTTTTCTTAAATTTATTTTATAATTTTTTTTTTATTGTTACAAAATTCGGTTCCGGTTCCTATCATACTAGACTAAACCAAAAAATCGATTCCTAACATATCTGAACTGAAACTAACCCTAAATGAACCAGTTTCGATTCCAGAATTGAAAAATCAGTCCGATTTTTTTTAATAATTTAGGATAAAATCAGAACCGATACTAATCCCTAATACATATGACAATTTCCCAAAACTGACTGTTTTTTCCTAACATTAACTAAATTTCAATAGTTTCCCTTTCAGAGAACATACAAAAGTTTAGGGACCTACAAGTTAATCAAAGTAGGCAGTCACACTATTCGTCCTTCATTCATGATACAGCTGTCACGGAGACGATCCCTAGAAAATGAAATGAAATGAAATGAAGATACAATAAGGAGGACTAAAATTAGAGTGGAAACAAAATTATACAGGTCAGTACAGCTTTGCCTAAACAGAACGAATCTTTGAAATAAATCCTCTCTCTTATAACAAAACTTTTTAGTCTGTTTGTCTCCAATACCTGCCTCGACAACAACTAGAGAGCACATCAAAACGACCGACCGATTTCCACCAAAACGATGCCGTCTCGTAGAAGAACTCTCCTCAAGGTCATCATCCTCGGCGACAGCGGGTCAGTTGATCAATTGCATGACTACTTGTTTATTTTTATTTCATTTTTGAATTTTTCTCTTCTAGGTTTAGGGTTTCCGTACAGTTTAGTTTGATCTTATGGTGATCTTAATTGAATACAATCCGATGAATATAAATACATGTTTTTTTTTTTTTGGTATTAATTCGATATGTTTAAATATATCATTTATTTCTTCTGTAAATAGAAAAAAAAACGCATAATTCGATTTAATTGAGTAATAGTACGATTGTAACTGTCGGTTCGTTATTGTTAATTTTTTGTGTTGTGATATACAGGGTGGGCAAGACCTCTTGTGAATCAGTATCCTTTCGTTTCTTTTTATTTTATCTTATTTTATTTTAAGTAACGGTAATTATTTGAAGATATATGATATATATTTTTCTGTGTGTTTTGATGTGTTTGGATTGACTAATAACTTAAAGATATGTAAATAAGAAGTTTAGCAATCAGTACAGGGCAACCATAGGAGCTGATTTCTTGACAAAGGAAGTGCAGTTTGAAGATAAGGCTTTTCACTTTACAGGTAAGTGGCACGGCAATAGCACTGAGCTGCTTGTTTGAATTATCTAAATTTTTGAAGTTGTTTATATTTTTATGCTTGGGAGTTGCTTTTTCTCAGTAAATTAGTTTCATGAGTAGTTAAATGCTTTCATTGTCTAGATTGTCAATAATTTTCTCCATAATGGCTGAACTGTATTTCTTCACTCAAAGTGATATTCGTCATAAGTGTGTCGAGTATGAGAAGTGTGGTTTGTATGCTTATCTTTGGATCTTTCTAGTACAATGACCGAAAGAAAAGGAACGAAAGGAAAGGAAGAAAAAAGAAAAACCCTATTCGAATATATGAATTGGATCTTGAATCTACAGATCATACGTTTTGTACTTTCACATTAGAGTGAGATCTAAGAGTATGTGAATTTGTTATAACTACCTAAGGTTGAATGGTTGGAAGACGAGAATATTCATATGATTTGGAGCCATTTTATTTTCCATGGGTTACGATAAGTAACAAGTTTTAGGTTAGATGGTCCAATCTTGTAATGGTAGTAGTACATTTTTGTTTGTCGTACATAACTATCCTCTTTGAAGCCTTGAGGGATACACATAAGGAGATTTCTCATTCATCCATGGTAAGTATGTGCAAAGGTTTCAGAAACATGACAGTTATTCTTTGCTAATTATTGCACAGAATCTGAGGAATTTAATGTTCCGTTCAGAAATCATGCATTTCATGGAGGTTTGAGTTCTCTGTCTTGAGCTAGAATCTGTATTCCAACCATGAACAATAATGAGTTCAACAATTGATACTATACTTGTTTATATTTAGGTGAAGACTATAGATATCACTCATATCCGATTGGTCCTTTTCTGTACAATTATTTATTCAACATGCTTCTGTTTTCACAGATCTGGGATACAGCTGGCCAGGAACGATTCCAAAGCCTAGGTGTTGCTTTCTACCGAGGTGCAGATTGCTGTGTACTCGTTTATGATGTAAATTCAATGAAGTCATTTGACAACCTCAATAATTGGAGGGAAGAATTCCTTATTCAGGTATTGCTTTTATGCTTTTGTACTTTTTATCGAAAAGTGAACTGAATAAACTATCATTATTTATTTAAGTAATTGCTTTTCGTGACAAACCTCCTGCAGGCTAGTCCTTCGGATCCAGAAAATTTCCCCTTTGTAGTTCTAGGAAACAAGATTGATGTAGATGGTGGGAACAGTAGAGTGGTATGTAATTTTTGTGATATTTTCTCGTCGATTATCATTCTCTTTCTCTCTCTTGGACGCATGATCCCCACCCCAAAGCAAAAAAAAGAAAAAAGGAGAAATTGTGTTGTGAGCTTGAAGCCAACATGTTGTTCATTTTAATTCCCCAGGTTTCAGAGAAGAAGGCTCGAGCATGGTGTGCCTCAAAAGGAAATATCCCTTATTTTGAGACCTCTGCAAAAGAAGGCATTAATGTGGAAGAAGCTTTCCAGTGCATTGCTAAGAATGCCCTGAAGAGTGGGGAGGAGGAAGAGATGTAAGTTGAAAAGTTCAACTCTATCTATCTACCCGGAATCTGCACAAATTTCATTTTGTCAGTTTCTTGAATGGCTGGGGATTATGATACTGATTATTTTGACAAACACCACATGCCAACACATTTTAATATTTGCCACTTCCTTTTCTTGCAAGGTTAGGAATATTCCGACACATGCCACATTCCAACAAATTTTAAAATTTTCCAGTTTCTTGTATGGTTATGAATAAGATGTATTTGATTGTCCTTGCTGGTTTTTTTTGCTCTTGGGATTGGACACCCCCAAAAGCCAATATTTCCAAAGCTAGAGGGTAGATGTTATTTGCTGAATGATTATTCGGTTGTTTGCTAGAAAGCACCTAACTTGTCTTCTTTGTTGTTTCTTTCTTACCCTTTTGGGTGTTTCATATGAACCTGTGATTTAGTTGTATGGATGCTATTTAGTTACTTTTGTTTCCATTTTAAAATTTGAATGGCAAAACAAAGTACAAGTTCTTGCCTTCTGGAAGAAATGAAATTTTACTGATATTATTTTGCCCTTGTGCTTGCTGGAAAATCTCTGTGCTTTGAAGATATTTGCCGGACACCATTGATGTTGGTAGCAGCAGCCAGCAGAGGTCAACAGGATGCGAGTGCTAAAGATATGGTCTATTTTTTTTTGCAAAGCAGCAATAATCAGAATTACAAATTATTTGGCATTTTAAACCATTTTATGGGTATGTATGTATAAAGGCTACACTGTATATTACTGTTTGTTTGAAACAAATTGGTTGATTCATGCTTTATTGCCTTTAGTTGTCTGTCCCGTTAGTGCTGTTTGAAGTGATAAATTTCGTTCTTGCACTGGCCTGTTTTCTTCCCCCTTTGTTGATGACTAGTCCTGATTTTATCTTTATGTTCTATGTATTTCATTTTTTTGTCAAGATACTGAACAATTTATATTCACTCGTAATATATTTTGCGAATTTTGTTTTCTCTGGAGCATTGGACACATTGTTCTTGATAGACCATGCATAACACCAGCTGCTAGGATGGTGCATAGGAACTGGGTCACAATTGTTTTAGATGTTCTTGACACAGATCTGGACAACTGCGATCAGGGGTTTAATGGTTAGTGTGGTTTCCCAGATATTTTGTCCCTCTTTGAACTATTTACTTGTTTTTAGCTTTTCTGAAACCTATAATTAAAGATATTAGTGAAAGTGAATGAAAATTATCTCAGTTTTATTTGATCGGTCATCCGAGTCTATCTTTGGTTTTGATATTAACATAAACAAATAAAAAACAAAACTTTATACTCACCAAGTAAAAATTGTTTAAAAAGCCACGGTCAAGCCTGGGGCTTTTTTTTTTTTTTTTTTTCTTTAAATCCACAAGCCTTTTAAATAAATAAATATATTTAAAAGAAAAAAGAAAAATAAAAACTACATAGAAAATGTTAGGTTTTGATTCGAGATGAAACCTACAAAACTCTCCAAACTTTTTACAAGTTACTTTGAGAATGATTGAATGCTTTATTTCTGCTCTCAGCTTGTTATTTATAGCTGAGTTAGTTACAAATTCTGTTACAAGAGTATTATCATCTGCTACAGCTGTGAATGTGTAACATTGCCTTCCCCATCCAAAGAACCTTGTCCTCAAGGTTATAAAACGATCAAAGAAAATATTATCACAAGAATTGTAGTGGGTACTGTCCCCAATTCTCAAGTGTCTCTTGAGCAGCACAAATTTGTTGTTGCCTCCATTGACAGCATGTAGAAGGGTAGTAGTTGCCAAAGAACTCAACAACACAATTAAATCTTCCTTGAACACCAGCATTTGGAACAAACAGGGAACACAAAACCCAATATACAGTACAAGCTGCTGCCCACAAATGCCAAACTCAAACTCAAAACAACTGCCCATCTCATCCAATTGCTATGGCTCCCTTTGAAACTTGTCCAGCAAGCTTGGCAGGCCTATCCCACCTCACGCCTTCAAAAATTTGCCTTCATCAAAGAGTTTAAGTTCTGGCACAGTTGGAGAATGATAACATAGCATATCAATGTGTCCATTCATCAAAGCTTCCCATAATGTTTCTTTATTTGCAGCATCACGTATGGGCGGAGCATATTTAACGCAAGTATCTCCATCTAGAATCTCCTCTGCTGAGAAAGCCAAGTAATGGGGGCATGTCTCAACAGTTATGCTGTCTCCATTACTTTTCGCTTCCTTTAAAAAATCCAAGAAAGAACTAGCATGAGATAAATGAACAACTTGAAGATGAACTCCTTCTCCACGGCCGCCAATCCTCGTGTCATTTGCTACTATCAAGAGTTCTCTGATAGCTGCCTCCTCCCATGAAGGTGGCCTTGTCTTCAGATAGTTTGAATAAGATCGAGCGTCAAGTGTAGCATCTTCGAGTTCTACCCGCCTTTCAGAATATTGGTGCATCTCAGCATGTACAAGTAAAGGTCTTTTATATCTTTCCAATCTGATAGTCCTTCCTTAATATGACTGGAATTTGTCAGAGGAAAGTCGTTGGTCCCTGCAGGGCACATAAAAGACTTCAATCTAAGAACGCCGGCTTTCAGGAGAGCTGCTAGAGCACTTGAATTGAATGAATTTGCAGGAACTAGACCTCCCCAAAAACCAACATCAACATAATTCTCTTCTCTGCTGCATCAAGCTTGAGTTTCAGAGTTTCTGTTGAGATAGGTGATGGATCACTATTGAGGGGCATATCAATTAAGTTGTTATAACCACCTATATCATAGAATCTTCTTTCCAACAATCATCAACCGGATTCATCATCAATGAAAATGTGAAAAACAGACTCACACACAGACTCACATTCACCAAAGTGGTCACCAACCCTGCCCAAAATTAGTAGTGATTATATCTTTGGTTTCTTCACCAAAAGCAAAGTAACCCAATGCACCAAATGAACCATACAACAAAGAAATGAGTACACTACACCATCCCAATACTTTCCCAAATTTGTCTCTGTCTCTAGTCTCATATTCCAATGGTAATATCATGCCATCTCCACCATATGAAAAATCAGAAAAATCACCAAATGTCTTTAAAACATGCATTTGTTCCCCGGAAATCATGACATCTTCAACCATTACTATCCCCATAACTCCTTGATCAACAATATCAGTTAAAATACTCAAAGGCGCCAAATAGATCAAAGTTGGAATTGAATCTAACCCCAATTGAAAAGGGAAACAATCCCAAATATACAAAGACTTGGGAGACAAAAACCCAAGAATTCTTTGAGATTTATTGTGATTAGACTGAATTCGTCGTTGTTCTTTTCTCTCATTGGTAGCTCGAGGACTCATGTGCCAACATATCCAAGGAAAACCAAATCTTGGATTATATTCTTCTTCTCAGGCATTTCGTCAAACAGCTTCTGTGTGTCTTCTATTTCTTCTTCTCTGTTCAAACAATCTTCAAGCTCATATCTTTCAAACTCACACTGGGCATGTAAACAGTGAGGAAATTCAGCTAATTCAGCTGTTGAGAATATATTTGCTCCAGTTGATGAAGAAAAGAGATGAAACACCTCCATGATAATCAAAGCGTAGCGTTAGTTCCGGTGAGGTTTGGCTGCCTTGGTGAACCCAAATGAAACGAAAACTGAACCTGC
This sequence comes from Zanthoxylum bungeanum, assembly GCA_019454045.1. Lineage (NCBI taxonomy): Eukaryota > Viridiplantae > Streptophyta > Magnoliopsida > Sapindales > Rutaceae > Zanthoxylum > Zanthoxylum bungeanum. The sequence continues at coordinate 52,737 of SKCR01035208.1, forward strand.
ATCATCCTTCATTTTAACCTTCTTTCTATGTTCCTCATCCATAACTTGTGTCTTGGTGTATCTTGAACATCATCTTTGATTTTGGGTCCAGAACCACTTCCTGCCCCAGCAGAAGGACCATCCTCGTCCATGGTTGCACAACATCACCACCGCCAGCTCCCTGGTACATCTTCTTAACAGTGAATGGTTTGCAGATTCCCTCCAGCTCTTCCATCTTATCTTCAAAAATCTTCATGATGCTGAACACTAACATCTTTTTTTCTTTGAATCTTTCTGTATGCCACACATTCTTTACAAGAATCTCAACGTCTTTACAGTTCTTGAAAAATGAATGCTTTATAAATTTCTCTGGCATTTCTTCAAACAGCTTATATGCTTTATCCATTTCGCCTTTCCTCAAACAAACTTCATGCTCCTGCCTTTGAAGCTTCAATTTGACCTTCTTCTTGTGTTTTTCAGTCTCAACCTTGTGTCTCATTTCCTTAGTTGTGTTCTTCTGTCCGATGATTTCATCCTCCGCTGTGTTGTTCAATTCTCCAAGATAGTTGTTATCATGGTTTCTTGGATGCTTATTTTCATGGACTTGAATCGGCATATCAAGCTGATTTTCTTTCACTGAAATTAGTTCTTGATCTTGGATAGTGGTTGGACAATTTCTGAAAAGCAAACCCTCACTGCCAGAATCAAATCTTGAAACCAAAGATTGAAGTATATTAAGCATTTCCCTCATGGCAATGGCAGTTTCTTCCAACAGCTCGCCCCTTTGATGTATTTTCTCTGTTTCAAGATAGCTAATTGAGAATTAGTATAATCATTAGAATTCCCCATTATAGAAGAAACTCTCAATGAAAGCACCAATTGTTAGGTTTTGATTCGAGATGAAACCTACAAAACTCTCCAAACTTTTTACAAGTTACTTTGAGAATGATTGAATGCTTTATTTCTGCTCTCAGCTTGTTATTTATAGCTGAGTTAGTTACAAATTCTGTTACAAGAGTATTATCATCTGCTACAGGGTGAATGTGTAACAGAAAATCATATATTCACTTGGTAAAAATATTATAACATGATAAACAATTTAAATGGTGATAAATCGAAGATCGCTGCTAGAGGGATTTGATTTAATATAAAATCGATGATTTAGTTTTTCATCGAAAAATCGTTGATTTTTGGTTGATTCGCATAAAATCTTTTTCTTTTTCTCATCTTTCTTCCTTAGATATTTTAAATCGCTCTCTCAATCTTATAATTGTTTAATATTGTTCATAATAAATGATGATTTTTGGGAAATATTGAGAAATGAGTATTAAACTTTTTTATTTCTTATCATATTAAATGTCAATTTTAGCATTCTTGATTAATTTTTAATTAATAACTGAATATTTTTAATCACTAATCAAATCGCTCTTGAAGTGATTTGTAATCGTATTTTTTAATAAACTGTCGAGGTAATATGTAGTATCAACACCAAAATCTCTCATACCGACAATATATTAATAACCAAAAAATTTTTCGCTGTCGATATTTGCATCCACAACTGTCCATTAATACGGATTAACATATCCGGCTGAAATATTCGTAAAGAATAGATAAATTGGAACTCAACTGGTTTATTTAATACAAATCCAATAATTCAATATAATTTTGTTCAATACAGTTTTGAAGATAAATTTTGATATAATTATCACACGTAAGGTTATAATTGACACAAAACCAGCAATATACAAATGTGTGTGAGTTTATAGTAAGTTTATGATATTCTTCAATTATTAGTTGAATATAGTCCAATATCCATTGGGATACTTAATTTTATATCAGTAATCGATCCACTATTCATTAAATTGCCCTCTGTTATTCATCTCGTTAATGAAAGCTAAATTGTCTTGCAGCTTTTGCAACTGCAACAGAAACAAAATTGGGCCTCAATAAGTCTAATTCCTGAAGTCAACAGAACTTATTAAGAAACCTGCGTTTTTGATCAATGATGTAGCAAGTTGTCGGATTTGATCCTCTTCCTGGTAAGCAAGAAGTTTTGCCTTCCCTGCTGCTGCGGACAGTGCAGCAACTGCTTCTCGCTTTTTTATTTTATCAATGTAATTGTCATCTTTCGTCTCTTTAGAATCATATGCTTCTCATCTTTACCATCCCTAATTTCACATCCTTGCCTTCAAAAACAAGGAGATACAATCAAAAATAGTATATGCATAAACAAACTATACTTCAACAAAAACGAATTTGTCAATAAAATTGTGCCTTAGATTTTCCAAATCTCATACGAACAAGTTTGGAGATAGATAAAAGAGGACGGAAAGAAAACTGTCACTTGGTGTAATTGGTTTCTCAGTTTTTATTATTCTCAAGGGTACAAATCAGAAACCATATGATATTCTCTTCTTTTCTTGCCTTGGATGGTTGAGATAGCTCTGCATCTGAATTTGATTTAGCTGGCTGATCAGAATCAGATGTTTTAACTCCTGAAAAAGTGAGGCAAAGGCAAGTGCTTTTTACACATATTAAGAGTAAATAATTTCCATTAATAGACATCTTTACAGGTGTAATATCCCGTCGAACTCCAGATGCTACCGGCAGGTGATAGGTTGCCCTATCACCCTAGGTTCAGACTTATATGCATGATATGCCATGATCTACCCAAATATGCACTTTGATTACTTAAACATTATTCTTTTACATATTGTCCATTTTATGTATTTATCTACTGTATATACATATGCAAACGATATACACCATACATATGACATATCTTGGCCGTACGACCTAAACTGACGTCAATACTCATGTGGACCCATGCTCATGCAATCCTAAGACCTGTAGTGGCGTCCATCTCCTCCATTCTGAGCATAAGATCTTGAGGGAATCCTTAGGCAACCTACAACAAAACAAAAACTAGGAGGGGGGAGGGGAGGTTAGATCATTTGAACTACATGTTGAGTGAATACTGTAATAATAAAATCAAATAAAACTTAATATAGAAAATTTATTAGAAATCAAAATCTCATGTTTTTTTTTCGAATAATCTCATCAAAACTAACAGATGTCCATTGTCCGGATTCGGCGTAGTATACCGGACAATGTACGAACAATACCATATCAATAGAGGGTAGTGGGCCAGTCATTTTCTGATGGTTTGGACCCCAGAACAGGCGCCACGAAGGGTTAAAAATCCAAAAATAACTTCATACAAGTATCGTGGTGAATCACATATCAGATCACATCTAACAAAACATATAAAACATGTACTCGTATCCTTTTTTTAAAATCATTCAGAAAATAATCATAAAACAAAAGTATCATCGAAAAATATTAAATCGAAAGTATCCTAAAAGCAAAAGCATAAGTATCCACTCACAGAGCATGACACTGCCCCTCATATTGCTTGAGCTGACAAGAGGATCTTGCGGACACTTCTTGCGTGGAATCTATATACATATCATGGGTTCATGGTTAGTATGCATGGGTGCACGTGACTTTGAATGTGTGGAAGAAACATACATGTTTTTACACTTGACGAAGGGGTTTAAGACATTTCTAACATCTTAAGCCATGATTTTCCTATACCGATGAAAGAAATCACATTTTCTTGACCAATCTTAACTGCACATCCCACATCCAAATCCTGGTATCTTAACTCATTTTTCCATCTCATTACATCATCGTCAAAGCCAACAACTACTCCTATTCATGGTAAACCTTATTACCACACACCGTTACTTCCAACTAAGCCAACATGCTTAAATACCTCTCATTATGTCCAAAAAAGGTTCATGGTAAATTTATTACCAATAGTCATAACCCAACTACCAAAATAAAGTTCATGCCATAATCCTTAATCTAGCATGCTCCTGAACATGTTTTTTATATTCATCTCCAATCTTGCTAAACCCAATCCTCAATTCATCACTACTATATATAATGGCCATGGATCATGCTTGGGTTCCATGGGGTTTCCCTTAATATAACCCTAGGTTTCAACCATATCATACCCAACAGAATACATGAAAATAACATTTCATCTATACATGATTAACTCCCGAATTGACCTTATCTTGTGTGATTTTTGTGGGTCATGTTAGGGTCTACTAGATGGTTTGATTAATATGCAAAATGTAAAGTGAAAAATATGGTAGAGAAAAGAGGCTTACCTTGCTTCAATGGATTTTGAAGATGGAGAAAAAGTACTTTGAGCTTCACCAAAATGGAGAAAAAATGGCCAAGAAGGAGGGCTTGGGCGTGAGGTTGAAGATGAAGAAAGACAAGGATAACCTATTTATAGAGGCCCACCGATTCTAGAGGTTTCGGGTTAATTTAGGTAAAACTCTCACTGGGATGTGAGCACATTCTGCTTAACCGCGTTCGAGCGCCAAACGCCACACATATACGAGCTCTTTAGATTATTTTGTTCGAACTTTTCAAACGTTACATGAACGTGCACTGGTATCCATTCAAACTCAGTCACGAACGTGCCACGAATGCAAATCTGACACTTTACATTGCTCACTGCAGTTCCACTACACCTGGTTAACATACATACCCCCAAACCCGAGATCAGATTGTCATGAAGATTCGAGATGTTACATTTCCCCCCTTAAATATGATTTGTCCCTGAATCCCATTTAGGTTCATAATTCAGAGTTTGAATAATTCTGGAAGCATATCAAGTTCAACTGTTTCGAGATATTCATAGGATTCCGTACTGTTCCTTGATTTATATGATTTCACCAACTAACTTGCACTGATAAACGTTCTTGATTCTCATTTGATTGGCTTACTCTTAAGTTAATGTCTTGGAAGGCTCACAACGAAACATGTCTATCTGATTCCTAAGAACTAAGGTTCAATGCATGAACGTGGTCTCACTTGCATTTTCGGAATATGAGATCATTGTTAACTTGGCCTGACAGTTATAGGCTTAACATGGGTTTGTAGGACATGAACTGAAAACATGATTGGACACTGAGACTTCTTCTAAAATTCCGTACTTGCAATTGTAACGTGTCCTCCTTCAATAGTGAATTTGTTTGGTTATGGGGGAAACCAAAAGCAAACTTAGCAGAGGGTAGATATGCACCAATCAAACAAGGAGTTTTAAAACGTGGTTCGGCGGATTTTTTTCCAACCTACGTCCACGGACACAAACAAAACTATACTTTTTTGCTGAAACTTGTATCTCTTGTGCTTTTTTACAAGTTTTCTTCTGATCCCCTTACACATACTCTCTACCCTTCTTATTTATAATAGTGGAGAAATCAGATTCCTCTTAGTATGAGGTTTCCTAGTTGAAATAATCTCCTGTTCCCACAAGGATTCCTTAATCAAATCTATCTCTACTTCCTTTATCCTTTTAGGACACTGTCTTTATCAGTATCTCTTATGAAGGTAGGACTGTCTTCTTATCCGCAAGAATAGGGTGTCATCTTCCGGAGCATGTCTCGCCATCTGGTCGGTCTTCATGAGGTCGGTCATAATGATCATTTGATTTGAGAATGCTGCTGTCGATCTGATTAATGCTCGGTCATTCGAACCAAAATGCTCGGTTGCCGATCATAAAGTGCTCGGTATCTTCTTGTTGTGGTCGGTCTTTAACCATAAGGTGCTCGGCCTCTTATTGCAAAGTGTTTGGGCCATTGCTGCTGGCTTTTTACGGGTCGGGTCAGTGTTTAATGATCCGGAACAAGAATGAGATTACCTTTTTTGCCCCTGTGGTGCTGCTTTAAATACCATAGTGCCTGAAAACACCATCAACATCTGTCCCCTAGTTCTCGGTTCCAACGAGCATACAAGTTGGTGTCGGGAACTATATAAAGATGGTGTGTTGATTACTTTGTTGGTGGTCGATCCAGAGTCAAAATTTTCCGTTGCCTCTTTTTAAGCATCTTTTCTTGAGACGCGCAACCGTCATGTCTGTTTAAATGCCCATCAAATCACCTTTAGGGTTTTTTCTGATTTTGACACTTGTCAAACATCTGTCGGTTTCCCGCCAAAAGCAGGAGAAAATCGATCGTGCAGAGGCGTATTAATAGTGCGCTAATCTCAACTGTTTGTTTGATTTTGGCAGACATCTTTTGCAGTTGACACTTGGCATCCATCCGGGACTCTATTTCGATCCGACGGTTGGAATTATTCTGACGTTGTAATGAGAAGGTGAACTGATATCGTTTGCATCTGTTTGGAAATATCCTATCAACCTTCAAAAAATCTTCTTCCCTTCGGCTACGAAGCATCTGATTCAATTTTACTCAAAGCTTCTTAACGTACTTGCCGCTTCCCGAGCAGAGATCAAGTAAGTTTCCCGAACGACCTTCTTCCTCCTACTTTTTTCTTGCTTGCTGTGCTTTGCTGTGCTTTCTTTTCATTTGCTTTGATACTTGCTAGGGAGAGATTTCACTTTGCTTAGGGCACTTAGAGCTTCGTAGATTTAGTTTTTTTTTTTTTTTTTTTTTTTTGAAAACTTAGGATGGCTTGCGAACCCTTGGTCGTTTTTCAAGAATGTGGTTGTAGACTGACCTTCCCCTTCTATTTTTCGGACGTCTAGGATGTCTGATGACAGGCTTTCCCCCGTTACCCCTGTTAATCCTTCGACTCCTCTTGCCGAAGAGCTTTCCTCGAGCTCGGGAGATCCTAGTATAGAGGACCTTGACACCACCCATACCCCTTCTGAACTTGAACAAGACACTTACCATCAGAGGGTTCCTCGGAAGGATCCGGAGCCTGGTGATCTGGACTGCTCGGCTCTGGACATGGATCGTCCTTCCAAAATTACCGAGGATGATCTAGCGCTGCTGCGGCAACGATACGATATTCTGATAGATATTACCCTCGAAGTTCTTGGTCCGATGGATCGTGCTAGTCAACCTGACGAGGGTTCGGTGGCACTTCTTCCTACTTTCTTCGAGTGTGGACTCTGGCTGCCAATGCAACGTTATTTTGCTTAGATGCTGGCCGAGATGGAAATTGCCCCCTGCCAGCTGAGTTTAAACAGCTGGAGAATCCTGGCCGGTCTGCACGTGGTCTGGCACCGGGCGGGACTTGGTGAACCTTCTCTTGAAGAAGTGAAGAAACTGTACCGGCTAAAAGCCAACCCCAGGTCACACTATGGATGGTACTATCTTTCTGCATATGCTGACTCTTCCAATATTCTCGGCAAGCTTCCTAATTCAAATAAGAATTTCAAAGATCTCTGGTTTTGGGCCACTGGGGATTGGGGACGGGTCCTGAGGTCATAAGAAGAGGAAGTTTCGGTCCCGAACATCTTTAGAGTGGGAGGTTAGGAGTCTAACACTTATTGTTCCTGTCCTTAGTTTTTATGTTAGGTTTCTAACTTCTTTAATTCCTCCCAGCTTGTTGGAGGGATGCTCCCAAGGTCTCCCGTCAGGTCCGGAGGTGGGTATACTGGGCTCGGCGATATGCCGCCCATTGGAGGAAGCTAGTTAATGATGCGGCTTTCGTTGCGTCGGGCCTTATTCGGACTGTTCCTCTGGAGGTCTCGGGTCGGATAGGTAGATGCCTGTTGATCTTCTAGCCGACTCCCTCGCTTATTTATCATGTTTGATTTCGTCTTTTTTTTTGTATGCTCAGGTCCTGAACCCTTCTTTCGTCTTTGGTTTTTGCAGGTATGTCGAAGAGACCAAAGTACCTTGATCGGTTGACCGGTGCTGCGAAGAAAACTAGCCCAGGTGGAGCTGGTACTTCTCGGAAACGGCCTGAAACTTCTGAGGATAAAAAATGTGACTGTGGGGGTAGAGCGGCCGAGCTCTCAAGGTCTATCTTTATTTCCCGGGGTGCCTCCAATGGGTTTTACTCATCCTGATAGCCCTCCAAGACCTTCCAGGAGAAGGAAGCGTCGATTTGGGGCTGTGGATACTCAACTAAGGCGGGAATTGGAGGAGGAGGAGGCTCCGAGTAGAGAAATTCCAGTTCGGCAGGAGGGTCATTCCAAAAAATTGAAGGGTTCTGTGGTTCTGGGAGTTGATGACCTCGGGAAGAATATTAGGGAGGCTACTTCCCATTTGGTGCCGGCTTTCAAAGAGCTGGCCGTGGCCGTACCTCCTGAGAAGATTCTGAGGTTTGAGGACCTTTCTCCCGAGGAGGTAGTTGTGAAGTTGTTCTCCCAGCTAGCCCAGGTCACTTTTGTCACTTCTCTTCTATATCTGTGGTGTGTTTCAGACTTTGTTTTTATTTTCCTAACTTATTTTTCTTCTCGGCAGGTAAATTATTTGGCGGCCAAGAATAAGGACCTGTTCATAAGCCTTTTGTCCGAAGGTGGCCAGGCCCAGAGGCTTCAGAATCGTCTTTCTGAGGTGGAGGCCAAGCTGGCTAGCGCCGAAGAAAGGAATAGGGATCATGAGCTGGCTGCGGTTGAGGCTGTCAAAACAAACAAGCTCTTAAGGCTGCTGCTACTCTAGAGCGCAAGAACGCTGAAGAAGCTAGAGCAAGTTTGGTGGATGCCCGGGCTGAGATCGGGATCCTCAAGGTGGAAGTAGGCAGTGTGAAGTATAAGCTGCGGGCCAAGGAGGAGGAACTGGGACGGGCCCGTGCCGAGCTCAGGGATAGGGAACTTGAGTGGGAGGCCGAGAGGGACTCTATTCGTCTTGAAGGGGTCGGTGATTGTGCTGAAATTATATCAATGGTGCTGCCCGACCTGGATATGGGGCCAATCCATGCAGCCATCCATTTCTGTAAAGGGGAAATATCTGAGGAGGAGTTTCAGAAGTGGCTCCCTCTTCTTCCGAGGAGGCGATGGATCCCGACCCGATTTCGGTTGCTCCGGTCTCTCAGGTTTCCCAAGAAGGCCGACATGAGGTTCCTGCTCCTGGCGAGGACTATCATGAGATTCCACCTCCAATCCTTGAAGTAGAGGTCTCCTATGTTGCCGAGGTTGAAGCTGCTGTTCCCCCACTTGAGACCGAGCCGATCCATCCGTTGTCCGAGCCAGCCGAGGAAGAACTTCCTGCCCCTGTGCGGGCTGATTGAGAAGGGGTAACCCGGACAGGGCCCTGTGTACACTTGTTATTTTTTTTTGTAATAACACTTCATATTTTTATTTGAATATGTATATATGCATATGTTTTCTGCTATTTTTTTTTGTTTTTTTTTGTTTTTGCTCTGGGTGTTCTTCTTCAAATGTTTATTTAAAGTTCGTTCGTGAGGGGATAATATGAACCGAGACCCAAATTATTCAGTGGTTGCGGATTGACTATTAGTTGTGAGGAACACGGATGGTGAGATGCAACCGGTGGGACGTAACCCGACCCCGAGCTGTAAGGAACACTTGGCCCTGGGGGAATGTTACGTCCCCAGTCCAAAAAATATTTGGCCATGGGGGAATGTGACGTCCTTAATCCAAAAGATAGACTCGGTGGGATGTGGCCCGACCCCGAGCTGTAAGAAATACTTGGCCCTGTGGGGATGTTACGTCCCCAGTCCACAAGATAGACTCGGTGGGATGTGGCCCGACCCCGAGCTGTAAGAACACTTGGCCTTGGGGGGATGTTACGTCCCCAGTCCAAAAGATAGACTTGGTGGGATATGGCCCGACCCCGAGCTGTAAGAAACACTTGGCCCTGGAGGGATGTTACGTCCACAGTCCAAAAGATAGACTCGGTGGGATGTGGCCTGACCCCGAGCTGTATAACCAAGTGGCCTCGGCGGAATGAAATCCAGCCCCGAGCCGGATAACTGAATGGCCTCGGCGGAACGTAATCCAGCCCCGAGCCTATTAATCATAGGGACTTGCTTCGAATGGAAGGGAATCAACCTTTGAAAACCCTATCGAATCTGTCTTGGGCGTCCCCTTTTCAGACCGACGAAAAAACAAAAAACAAAAAATTGAAAAATAAACCCAAAAAAGTGTAAACAATAGCACGGATACCTCAGAACAGCGTCCTGTCCGAGGCCTCCAAAACATAATTCTGAACCTTTCAATTCAGTGTCCCGGCGAACGAGGATTTGGATCAGAGAGCGTTTAAATGGTAAGGGCACATCCTCTATACGTCGGGTTACTGTGGAGCCTATGTATTGTACGAGGGCTCCTCCTTACCACGTTGGAGCAGGCACACGCTACAGGGGCACAACATATCCCCGTGCTGCGCCTCTCTTGGATCCAAATGATGAATGGATCAAAGAGTGTCCGGGATACTAAGGGCACATTCCTCCTTAGGTCCGGTATCACTGGAGCTAGCAATCGTCACAGGGGCATCATCTCTCCCCGTGCTATGCTTTCTCACGGATCCATTACATCGGGTAAGTGAGGATCAAAGAGTGTTAGACACATTACGGGCATATCTCTCCTTATGTTCGGTAACACTGGAGCAAGCAATCGCCACGGGGGTATCATCCCTCCCCGTGCTATCCCTCTCACGGATCATATGCATCGAGTATGTCCCTGGATATTTTGAGGACCCCGAGCTAAAAGAGACTTTTGGTTCTGGGGGAATGTCCCGTCCCCAGACCAATGAGAATGACTCGGTGGGACGTAACCCGACCCCGAGCCAAGTAGTCAAGTGGCTTCGGCGGGACAAGACCCAGCCCCGAGCCGATTATCGTAGTGGTCTCGGCGGAACGTAATCCAACCCCGAGCCGAATAATAAAGTGGCCTTTGTGCCAGCTGTCTTCTGAAACGGGCTTTGAGCATGTGAGGATCGGAGGGTGTTCGAACATTAGGGCACATTCCTCCTTATGTTCGGTAATATTGGAGCAAGCGAACACCGTGGGGGTATCATCCTTCCCCGTGCTGTGCTTCTCGTGGATCTATACTCTGATTCAAATTCGTCACCGCTGTTTAATGCTTATATGGAATTGCCTGATTTTGGTGTGACTTGTGCTTCTTTTATGGTGGTAGCCGCGGTCGGGTAGTTGCGAGTTTTGTGCTTTTGACCCTGGACCGTTGTATTGAGTATGTCCCCGGAGTTTTGAATATTTTTCACAAAATTATATATATTTTTTACTTTTATTTTTAAAAGAGCGGGTGAAAATTTTGGAAAAGAAAGTTTTATTTATATTTGGGGACATACTGCACTTCTTACAACTCTCTGCGGGTCATTTTGAGAGAGTTTGTATTGAATTTCTGTCCCTTGTCGGTTTGCTGCAAAAGAAGAAGGAAGAGAGAATTTACTGAAAGTATTTTCTCAACATCTCGGCGTTCCATGGTTTTTTTAATCTTATGCCGTCCAGCTGTTCTAAGACGTAAGCCCCTGGCCTTACCACCTATGTGATCTTGTAGGGCCCTTCCCACTTGGCACCTAACGAGCCCTCCTCTGGTCGTCGGGTGTTTAAGGTGATCATTCTCAATACTAAGTCGCCCGGGAGGAAGGAGCGGGCTCGAACTCTTCTGTTGTAGAAGTGGGCCATTCTTTGTTGGTAGACTGCCGCTTTTATAGCTGATTTCTCTCTCATTTCTTCGATCAGGTCGAGGTGGTTTTTGATAAGTTCTTCATTCTGCTCATTCCCAAAGTGGTGAACCCTGTGAGTTGCTACCCCCCGATTTCTGCTGGAATGACGGCCTCACATCCGTATGATAGGGAAAATGGTGTCTCCCCTGTGGAATCTTTGTAGGTCGTCCGATGTGCCCATAACACTTCTGGTAATTCTTCGACCCATAAGCCTTTGCATGATCCGAGCCGAGCTTTAAGGTTTGCCTTGATGGTTTTGTTTGTTGCCTCAACCTGTCCGTTTGACTTGGGATGGGCTGGCGAGGCAAATTTTAGAGCGATCTGGAGGTCTTCGCAGAGCTTCCTGAATCCCTTGCTATCGAACTATTTTCCGTTGTCAGTGATGATTGCTCGGGGAATTTCGAACCTGCAGATAATATTTTTCTTTAAAAACTCTGTGGCCTTCTTTTCTGTGATGGTGGATAGTGGCTCGGTTTCTACCAATTTTGTGAAATAGTCTATGGCCACGATTGCATACTTAGCCTGCCCTCGCCCTTTTGGCATTGGTCCTATGATATCTAGCCCCCACTGCGCGAATGGCCAGGGGCTGGACAGGGTGGTTAATTGCTTTGCCGGCTGATGGTGGAGGTTGGCATTTTTCTGACAACCTTCGCATTTCTGAGCTACCCTCACACCATCCTGATGCATGGTCGGGCCAGAAAAACCCTTGCCGCAAGGCTTTGAAGGCGATTGATTTTCCTCCGGCGTGACTTCCACAGATGCCCGCGTGAATTTCCCTGAGCACATAATCTACTTCTTCTTCTGCTAGACATCTCAGGAGGGGTACGATGTAGCCTCTCCGGTAGAGCACCCATTCGATTAGGGAAAACTTGGTGCTCTTGAATTTTAGCTTTTTGGCCTCCTTTTTGTCTGTAGGGGTTTCCCCTGTTTCCAGGTATCTCCTAATCGGTTGCATCCATGAGTTTTTGCCTTCCTCTTCTAGTATATCTACTTCCAGCTCTCCTATGCTTTTTTCTCGGAGGCATATGAGAGGGATTATTATGGGGTTCTCTATTTTCATCGAGGAAGCGAGCCGGGCCAGGGAGTCTGCTTCACAATTGTCTTCTCGTCTGATTTTTTCGAAGCGTACGTTTCCCATTTTCTCCATCAACTTTTTTACTTCGGCCAAGTAGGCTATCATAGTCGGCTCCCTGGCCTGAAATTCTCCCTTTAGTTGTTGAATGGCTAGCTGAGAGTCGCTCCTTACTACTACGTCGTGGACTCCCACCACCGTGCATAGCCTCAATCCGGCCAAGATTGCTTCGTATTCGGCTTCATTATTTGTGGCTTTGAAGGCAAATTTTAAGCAAACAACACTTCTTCTCCTTCAGTGTTTTTCAGTGCGATTCCTGCCCCATTGCCCTGTGAGCTAGCAGATCCGTCCCCTGACATCTCCCATTTGCTTTCCTCCGTAGCTAATATTTGGGGTTCCGTGAGTTCCGCGACAAAATCTGCCAAGGCCTGCCCTTTTATTGCTACTCTTGGGAGGTAGGAAATGTCATGCTCGCTTAACTCCACCGACCATTTCATTAGCCTTCCCGAGGCCTCTGGTTTTTGCAAGATCTGCCGCATGGGGTAATCGGTGTAAACTCCGATAGGGTGGGCCTGGAAGTAAGGCCGTAATTTCCTTGCTGCAGTGATCAGGGATAGGGCGACCAGTTCATGCACGGGATACCAGGTCTCAGCATCCAATAGAGCTTTGCTGACGTAGTATACTGGTCTCTGGATCTGGTCGGCCTCTTGCACCAGTACCGAACTCACTGCGTGTTTTGAAACTGCCAAGTACATGTATAATGTTTCTCCTAGGAGAAGTTTAGCCATGAGTGGGGGCTGTGCTAGATATTATTTTAGCTGCTGGAAGGCCTCCTCGCATTCTGGCGCCCAATCGATCCCCTTTTGGGCCTTCTTGATGACTTTGAAGAAGGGGTGGCATTTGTCGGTTGCCCGAGAGATGAATCGGTTGAGCACGGCGACCCTACCTGTTAGACTTTGCACCTCTTTAATTGTTCTGGGGGATTTTAAATCCAGCACGGCTTGTATCTTCTGGGGGTTGGCTTCTATGCCTCGGGAACTCACCATGTAGCCTAGAAATTTTCCCGAGGTCACTCCGAATGCACACTTCTCCGGATTGAGTTTTGAATTGTGTTTTCTCAGCAATTCGAAGGTTTTCTTTAGGTCAGTTACATGACCTCTTGGTTCTCTGGACATTGTTATCATGTCGTCCACATATACCAATATTGAAGTGCCAATGAGTGGTTTGAAAATTTTGTTTACCAACCTTTGAAAAGTTGCCCCTGCGTTCTTCAGTCCGAAGGGCATTACTTTGTAGCAGTACAGTCCTTGATCGGTGATAAAAGTGGTTTTTTCCTCATCTGCAGGATGCATCCTGACCTGATTGTACCCTAAGAAGGCATCCATGAAGCTTAGTAGTCCTTGGCAGGCTGTTGCGTCTACCAGTTGATCCACATTTGGTAGATGAAAGCTGTCTTTTGTACATGCTTTATTAAGGTCGGTGAAATCTACACACATCCTCCATTTTCCGTTGGACTTCTTCATTAACACCACGTTTGACACCCATTCGGGGTATTTGATTTCTCTGATGAAGCCAGCTTTTAACAGTTTTTCCACTTCGGACGCCACCGCTCTGCACCGTTCTTGGTTAAAGATCTTTCTCTTCTGTTTGACCGGTTTGTGTGCCGGGTTTACTGCCAAGCGGTGACTGATGAATTTTGGGTCAATCCAAGGCATGTCATTGTGTCCCAATGCAAAGATGTCGGGGTACTCCCGTAGGCATTCCAGCAGGCCCTTTTTTAGGATTTCGTCCAAGTTCCCCCCTATCTTTATGCTTTTATTCAGTCCGAATAGTTTTATTTCTTCTAACTCTTCAGCTGTCCCTAACCGGGCAGCTTTATCCGGGCGAGGACCCGGGTCCTTCCTTGGATTTTCCTCGCCTTCCCCCATTTGCCTCTTCCTGGTGCTTTCTTCGATGCAGAGGGTTTCTCGTGAGAGAGTGGCGAAACAACTACAGGCTATCTTCTGACTTCCGCATATGATTCTGATCCCTTCCCGGGTGGGGAATTTCAGTTTTAAGTAGTAGCATGACATCGCAACCTTTGTTTTCATCATAAAAGGTCGGCCGAAAATGACTTGGTAACTGCTCAGGCAGTCCACCACGGTAAAGTTTACCATAACTGTCCGGGTCCTGGGGTGAGTTCCGATAGTTGTTGCCAGTTGTATTCTTCCCAACGGGATGACCGTTGAGCCTCCAAAACCGTACATGGGGGTGCTGTCATTAGTTAGGGTTACGTACTCCACTCTCAGGCCTTCGAAAGCTTCTTTGGAGATTATGTCTACTGCGCTTCCGGGATCTACCAGGATTCTATCCACATCTGTGCCGCTGATTGTAGCTTTGATTATTAGCGCATCGTCACGGGGGAAACTTACCCCTCGAGCATCCTCGTCGGTGAACATTATTGGTACCGACCGACTTCCTTGTGGTACTGGGGACCTTTCCGTTTTCAGCACCTCCGTCCCCTGTATTCGGCTATAGCTTTTTCTTGACCTGTTAGAGTCTCCGGCCAGTGTTTTCCCTCCTTCGATGATGTTCACCTGTCAGTTTCGTGCCCTCTGTCTGGCCGCCATGGCCTCATGGTCGATATAACTATATAGATACCCATTTCGGGCTAGGTCCTCCATCTGTTCCCGTAGATCCTTGCATTCATCCGTTGTGTGTTCCTTCAGATTATGATGTACACAGTAAGATTTCTTGTTTCTTTTATCCGGGGGGAATCTCCTGAGGTCGGGTTCTATCAAGAGGCCTTTTTCCTGTATCTCCATGATGATTTTCCCCGCTGGTTTGCTCAGGGGGATATACGTTTCTTCTCGGACCACATGATTCACCTGGGTCGTGACTCCTATTTCCTGATCTCTTCGAGGCATTGGTTTGAATTCTTTGGGTCTCGGATTGAATTTTTTAAATTCCATGTCCGGTCGTCGGGGGGCCTCTGTTCTTGTTGTTCTTTCTCGAATGGCGTCCCCCTTCGGGAGATCTTTTCTTCACTTTCTAACAAGACAAATTTCCGGGCTACCTCTAGAGCGGTAGCATAATCTGGTGTGTCTTAGATTCTTAGGTGAGTCCATAGTCTTCCGACCCTTAGGGCTCCCTTTAAACTTTCCAGGGCCTCTTGGGACTCGTACCCCCCGACCTCGAGTACCATTTTGTGGTACCTCTCGATGAAATTTTTTAGGGGCTCGTCATCTCCTTGTTTCATAAGCCTCGATTCTCCAATTGTCTTCTTGGGGACGCAGACCCCTTTAAAGTGTCGAACGAACGACCTTTTGAGCTGTGTGAAGCTTCCGATGCTCCCCGGGGCCAGACTTTTGTACCATAGGATGGCGGGTCCATCCAAAGTTAGGGGGAATACTTTGCAGATGACATCTCTTACTACTCCCTGGACTTCCATCAACAGGACAAAGCTTTCGATGTGGGATTTCGGGTCAGAGTGGCCTTTGTAAGGTGCCATGGTCGGCATGTTGAATCGCTTTGGGAATTTTGCCGACTTTATTTCTTCCATGAGGGGAGATTCCTCCTCACCGTCCCGGGCATCACTTGCATCGGTCTTGAGGCCTACCCCCACTTGGTCTGCTATAGTCCAGCCAATGGCTTTCTTGTGTTCTCGTAAAACTCTGCAACTTTTCTTCCTGCTCCAATGTTAGCAAAGAATAAATAATCACAGGTAATTCAAAAGAGTTTCCCAAGAAAGCATACTTGAGATGACTTGGAAGTAGCTTAAGCTTCAGTTGCGGTGGTTCTTCAATCGAAGGCTTGAGTCGCTCCTTCTTTCGTAGTTCCAGGCTTTCCACTTGTGGTGTCGATTACAATCAGAATGGCTTGTCAAGATAATTGATACATTCCAGAATTTTAGAATTTAGCTCACTGTCAGTTATACTGGTGATGCAACCTTCAAGTTTATCTGTGGGAGGTGGTTCAGTATCCTGGATGATACTATCAACAACATCAATTCAAAAAAATTCCTCATATTTTTCATCACTCGGGAATTTCATGGCTTTGAAAACATTGAAGGTAACTTCTTGGTCCTGCACTTTCATGGTTAGTTCTTTTTTTTGTATATTAATAATAGTTCGATATGTAGCCAAGAATGGTCTCCCAAGGATGATAGGTATATTTTTATCTTCTTCCATGTCAAAGATAATGAAATCTGCTGAGAGAATGAGTTTGTCAACTTTGACCAGTACATCTTCAACTACACCTCTCGGAAATACGAGCGTTCTATCAGCAAGTTGCAAAGAGACTGAGGTAGGCATTGCTTCTCCAATTTTTAGTTTCATGTAAATAGAAAAAGGCATCAAATTAACACTTGCACCTAAATCACATAAAGCCTTACCAATGTAATGTTCACCGATAGTGCATGGGACAGTGGAACTACCAGGATCTTTCAACTTTGGGGGAAGTTTCCTCTGAATGATGGTACTGCATTCTTCCGTCAATGCTACTGTCTCGTAATTTCCCAATCTCAATTTTCGTGAAAGATTATCTTTCATGAATTTGACATAGTTGGACATTTCTTCCAATGCTTCTACAAATGGGATGTTGATGTGTAGCTTTTTGAAAACCTCCAAGAAACGAGAAAACTGCTTGTCCAATTTGCTTTTATGAATACGCTGTTGAAAAGGTGGAGGTAGAGTGATTTGATCTTTTTCCTTTGCTTCTTTTTCCTCCGTCTGTGGAACTGCTTCTTTTGAAAGTTCTTCAATGGATGCCTTGATTCCAACATCTTTGTCGATTTCAGTCTCGATTTTCAAGGTGATGGCTTGACATTGCTCATTCTCTCGCCTCCTTGGATTTGCATCTGTGTTGCTAGGAAGGTTCCCTGGCGGTCTGTAACTCTGAGCATTGGCCAATTGTCCAATTTGATTCTCCAGTGATTTGATAGAAGCAAATTGCCTTTGAAACAAAGCATCATATTTTTTTAACTGAGCCATCACTTCTGTTATTCCTGGTTCATTTGTCTGCTCCTGGCCTTTGTTCTGTTGTGGGAATCCGGGTGGTGGATAGCTCTTTTACCCCGAATTTTTGCTCCATGCGAAATTAAGATGATTCCTCCACCCTGGGTTGTAGGTGTTGATATATGGATTGTTCACCTGTATGTTGAAATTCTTGACATAGTTCACCGTTTCTTCTTATTGGTTGTAAGATTCTGACTCAACTGCTACTCCAAATGGTGAACTTGTGGATCCACCATTAACCTTCATGTTAAGAGTTTCCAGAGTCTTGCAAACCATAACCAACTTGGCATTCACTGCAGTGTTGGCTCCAACTTCATAAATTCTAGCAATTCTTTGGATCATGCTTCTTTCTGTTGGCCACAAAAAATTGTTATTGGCCATTTCTTCAATTAAGCCCCGGGCTTGATCGTCTCCTTTTGCCATTAAATTTCCTCCAGCAGCAGCATCAATTGTGGTTCTCATTATCCCAGAAAGTCCATTATAGAAGGTTTGGACTTGTAGCCATTTTAAATTCTCATGGTGAGAACATTTCCGGAGTAAATCTTTGTACTTTTCCCAAGCTTCGTAAAGGGATTCTGAATCTTATTGCACAAAGAATGTGATGTCATTCCTCAACTTTGCAGTTCTGGCTGGTGGAAAGTACTTTGTAAGGAATTTAGTGGCTAGAGTGTTCCAAGTTTTGATAGAACCTGCTGGTAGTGAATGTAGCGAAGCTTTGGCTATGTCCTTCAAGGAATATGGAAAAACTCACAGTCTCATTGCTTCTTCAGATGCTCGGTTGTAGTTGAAAGAACCGCAAACTTCCAGGAAGTTGCTGATGTGGGTAATACGATCTTCAATTGCATTCCCCCCAAACTGAACTGATTTTTGAATCATATGAATGCATGTTTTGATGTCACCCGTATTTGCTGGTAATGGAGGATGTACATTACAGGAAATGAGGCCATCAACCACCGGAACGGTTCTGTCTCGAATATGAATTGTTGGTGCAATCTCCAAAGGTTCAGGTTCCATGTTGATTAACAATTCTTGGCCTTCTCGCCTTTCTCTTCTCAAATGTCTGATGGTTCTTTCAATCTCTGGGTCAAGCGATCAGATTTCAAAGCTTCTGGTTCGTCTCATATAGTGTTTGAAAACCTGAATCACAAGAAAACAGAAATAATAAGTAAAAAGGAAATTAGATGCAAGTAAAGGTATCTAACCCCAAAACTAATAGTAAAAGATAAATAAGTCCCCGGCAACGGCGCCAAAAACTTGACCAGCGTAATCACACGCGTATAACGCAAGCGCACGTATCGTTCAAGTAATATAAAAAATATCGATCCCACGAGGACTTAATACCTAAACTATTAATTATGAAACCGGTTTTTTACAAGTCTCTAATGGATTAGTTGTTTAATTGGAAAGTGATTTTAAACTTAAAATAAGTAAATAAAATGCGCGAAAGTTTTTAAACTATCCATGGTTGTGAATCTTTCCAATATCTTTTAAAAGATGAAGTGATTATTTCATGTTTGTGTAATATATTGGTTTACTAACCTGGAACATTAAATTCTGCAAAAGCCTCTGTCGATGGTCTGATGAAAATACCAAGTGTAACCCAATTAAATCATATGTCTATGTTAACCAAGTTACCTGAATTCATTAAGATTAAGTTCCAATTATGATTACCCCCGCCCGACAGGTATATGTCTATCCTGTAAGGAAATCTATTAAAGGGTTATTTATCTTCAAGGAAGATCGTGGGCTATTAAGTCTAAGGCTGAAACCTAAAATTCCTTTGTCAAGTTTATTTTAAGTTTACCAGATCTATATTATTAATGGCCAGTTAACAAGACGCATTAAGCTTAAGACTTAATAAGAAAACCTTTATATTACTTAAACTATAAAATAACCCCTTATAAATTCGGTGATATTAGATTTGATCACAACCCCAGATAACGGACTTAGCTACGACACATATTTACAACTAGTAAAAGCTTAAAAATGAAAGACATAAAGTAAAGTGCTTTGAAAAGTAAATGCTGAAAATTAAAAAAAGGTAAAATTACAATAAAAGAAAATGCTGGGGGTTAAAGGATCCACTTCCATTAATACTAATTTAGATATCTCCCTAAATATAATATATTAACTCGTGTGATATTACCAACTAGCCATATAGGCGGTAACTTGATTAAGTCAAATTAATATTTAATTACCAATCGACCAATATGGCGATATCAATGCTTAGTCAGGTTAAAACCAATTAAAATTAATTACCAACCAACCAATATGGCAGTAACCTCGTTAAGTCAGGTTTTAAATAGTTATTATATTATAATTAAGGGAGATTAATCTAAATAGTAATAATAAAAGCTTTACCTTTTACCCCAGTAGGTGTTGGGAAGCGACAGCGAGTGCGCAGCGGAAAATTAAAATTATTATGCCGATTTCCCTTTGCCCAAGACCATTTTTTTTATTATTCTACAAGCCTAGGCATGTTACTATATATTCTAAGCATAAAACATGCTAACTATCATAAGAACTCTAATTAAAATAAATAAAGAAAAAGACTTACTTGAGCCGTAGACTCCTCTAGTCCTCCCTCCAATCTACAAGCTTTTCTCAAACTCAGCAAGCTCTTCCACGTTCCAAAGAGCCACCCAAGTGTGTGGCCTCCAACGATGCACACACCAAAGCCAAAACTCAACAGCAATACTACGCCTTGAGTGCACATGTATTTTGCCCTTGGTGCTAGCCTAGGCAAATACCTCAAAACTTTGAACTCGAGGTTGCTCTAGTCAATTAGACTTAAGGATCCTCAAAATCAGTGGCTTACTCTTAAACTTTAGAGTTACTCACTTATATAAACCCAAGATATGAAAAGTTTGGTGTAGCAAATATGTAAAGAATTCTTTGGGTTTATATAGTGCTCCAAATACAACAAACTTAATTAAGAATCCGATGTGGGATAAAAGCTAATTTAATATTAGCCATTGGATCTTAATTTAGTGGTTTAATGAGATTATAAAACCTTAATAAGAGTTTGGGACGAATTAGAATTCAAAACAAATAATTTTTTTTTTACTATTCACGTGGATAATAATTTTTATTTTTATTTTTATTCCAATTCCCAAAGTGCCTCTATCGTCATTCACCAATCCCTAAAACACTATGGAACCTCATAAATGATCTGTTCAATAATTAAACACATTGGACCATTTATGAACAATTTTTACAGTAATCATATATGATGTTATATTTGTATTGTTCACTGTTAACCATTGATTTCGACTTTGTTGTGTGTGTCCTTTTGGGTTCCCCTCAAGTTGGACATGAAATGAATCGTGATAATTTAATCGAACATAAAATCCTCCGATCAGATGGTCGTTCGATTTCAATGACCAAGGTTGACATCTAGCAACATGCCAAGGACCCCAAATGAGAAGGAAATATATATATACTCATTTTGTATGCGATTTACATATGATACGGTCCCCCGCCTCACTGTATCCCCACCTATTGACCTAGGGTACGGAAAATGTCTACCCATATGGTCAAAGATATGATGTTGATAGTGTCATGAATCGTGCTAACGCAAGAATCTCACATGATTCTTCCGTTGTGGCCACAGTCTCAAGCACTGATCACACATATCAACCCGCGAACTGGAATACTACTCTTATAAGAATATATTGTCCGAGAAAGTGGCGATTCTTTGTTGTATCTTTAAAAACTTAATGTTTTTCAACAAATGACCCAATCATACCTTTATGACCGAATCTTTTGAACCGGGGAATGAGAATGTCAAAGTTATTTGATCCACACATAAGATTGTAAAGACCTCAAGTCTAAGGACTAGTCATATAATCGATACATGAAAGTTCTCACAGACACATGGGATAATCACTCCAAATGAAAACTTTCGACGGTCAGTTCGATGGACACGAGAAACTCATGCATCCATGTGATACACCAAGCAGACGGATCTCCGCTAGTAGCCTATGAGATCGGCTACCCCACTTAAGGGTGGATCATATCATCATGCTAGTCTCTCCACTTTGTGAACGCCCAGATTATTCACAAAACTATGACTAGGAACATTTAAGAGTAATGATTCTCATAAGGCATGAAAGCCATCATCTTATTACTCCAAGGGCTTTATTATAGTGTTGATGATTCATACAAGTTATGTAAGACACGTATAATAAAGATTTCCATTTTATTAATTAATGAAAATATTACAAATACATGTACATATAGCCCATCCACAAGTTGGGTATAGGGTATATCCCTAACAATCTCCCACTTGCACTATAGCCAACTAGTATGAATCAGAACACCATACTCTCGGGGTGTGCCTATCCTCATTTTTTTAAGTCATCCCTTTAGTCAGAGAATCTGTAAGATTATCTTCTGTGGGTATTTTATCTATAATAAGTTATTTTCTCTCAAAAATCTCCATGATGAGATGAAATCGCCTGAGTACATGCTTGGATTTCTCGTGGGACATTGGTTCATTTGATTAAACAATGGCGCCCGTGTTGTTACAGTACATCGTGACGGCATTCTTTATCGCGGGAAGCACTTACAGCTCCGTGATGAACTTCTTTATCCAGACTGCTTCTTTAGCTGCCTCAGATGCTGTAATATACTCGACTTCAGTGGTGGAGTCCGCTGTAGTTGACTGCTTTGAGCTTTTTCAACTTACAGCACCGCCATTTAAAGTAAACATATATCCTGTTTGCGATCTGTTGTCATCCCTAACGGTCTGAAAGCTTGCATCACAATAACCAATGAATTTTATCTCAGAACAATCTTCGTACGTCAAGAACACATCCTTAGTTCTTCTAAGATACTTGAGGATTATTTTGACAGCTACCCAGTGTTGCTCACCAGGATTTGCCTGATACCTACTCGTTATGCTAAGAGCATAAGAGACATCAGGTCTTGTACATAGTATGACGTACATGATCGATCCTATTGCTAAAGCATAATGGATCCTACTAATACGCTCTCTATCTGAAGGAGTATGTGGACATTGCTCCTTATATAATTTGATTCCATGACAAGTAGGTAAATTACCTCTTTTGGAATCTTCCATTTTGAATCTTTTCAAAACTTTATCTATGTACGTTGATTGAGAAAGTCATAGCAACCTCTTAGATCTATTACGGTAGATCTTAATGCCGAGGATGTAGGCTGCTTCTCCCAAATCTTTCATGGTGAAATTCTGAGATAACCATTGCTTGGTGGCTTGCATTATGGGAATATCATTCCCGATGATTAATATGTCATCGACATATAATACAGGAAATACAAAAACACTCCCACTACTTTTCCTGTAAACACAAGGCTCGTCTATATTTTTGATGAAGACAAATTCTTTGATTGTCTCATCAAATCGTATATTAAAACTTCTGGAGGCTTGCTTGAGTCCATAAATGGATCGTTTAAGCTTGCATACTTTATTATGATCATCCTTATATGCAAACCCCTCAGATTGTGTCATATAGACTTCCTCTACGAGGTTCCTATTAAGGAAAGCTGTTTTGACATCCATCTGCCAAATCTGATAATCAAAGTCTGTAGCTAGTGCCAGTAAAATTCGAATGGACTTTATCATAACAACAGGCAAGAAGGTTTCCTCATAGTCAATTCCTTGGATTTGTCTATAACCTTTCGCCACCAACCTAGCCTTATAGGTTTAGATGTTACCTTCTGTATCTGTTTTACGCATGTAAATCCACTTATAGCCAATGAGTTTTATCCCTTCAGGTGCATCTACCAAGTCCCAGACTTGATTCTGATACATAGAATCTATTTCGGATTTCATGGCCTCAAGCCACTTGACTGAATCAATGCCACACATTGCTTCATCATAACTGGTGGGATCGTCATTATCAATGACCTGATCATGTTCCTCATCAATATGGAAACCATATCTTTCAGGCTCATGTCTTTCCCTACCAGACCTTCTGAGTTCATAACCTTGTGGTTATTCCGTCGCTGCCATTTTGAGGGGCCTGGGGTTCAGTTCTATGTTAGTTTGTTCTTCTCGTACCTCATCGAGGTCAAGTCTACTCCCACTAAATTTCTTGTGATGGAATTCATTCTCTAGAAATTTAGCATTTCGTGAGACAAATGTTCTTTGTTCATTTGGGACGTAGAAAACGTATGCTCTTGAGTTCAAGGCATATCCTACAAACTTACATTTAACTGCCCTATCATCCAATTTTTTAGTTTGTGTGAGCTTGACATATGCGTCACATCCCCAAACTCTTAGATAACTAAAACTATGACGTTTCCTTGACCATAACTCATATGGTGTTTGATTAACAGTCTTGGAAGGAACTTGGTTTAGTAGTAGTGTTGCAGTTTCTTAAGCAAGACCCCAAAATGAAAGAGGTAGATCCGTGTCTGGCATCATTGATCAGACCATATCTAATAATGTCCAATTTTTCCTTTTGGAGACCCCATTATGCTGTGGTGTTCTAGGAGGAGTCCACTGGGAAACAATGCCATTTTCTCTCAAGTAATCTTGAAATTCGTTGCTTAAGTATTCACCACCTCGGTCAGACCTTGGTGACTTAATACTTTTATTAAGCTGGTTTTCTACTTCAGCCTTAAAGTCTTTGAATTTCTTAAAGGCTTCAGATTTGTACCGCATAAGGTACACATACCCATATCACGAATGATCATCGATAAAGGTAATGAAGTAGAAGAATCCACCTCTAGCGGTGACTGACATTGGTCCATATACATCAGAGTGTATGAGTTCTAATGTCTCCGCTGCATGCTGTCATTTACCTTTGAAGGGTAATTTTGTCATTTTACCAAGTAAACAAGACTCACAAGTTCCATAAGGTTCATATTTGAAGGGTCTAAAATATCCATCATTATGTAGCTTAGTTAATCTTTTTTCATTGATATGACCTAAGCGACTGTGCCATAGAAGTGATTCATTGAGATTATTCGAGTTAACATTGTATATATTAGAGATTGAATATTCTTTGTTAGTTTGTAAGACATAGATACCATTATTCAAAATATCATCTCCATATTTTATTTCATTGAAATAAATAGAACATTCATTACAACTTATTAGGCATAAAAAGCCTTTTTTACATAAAGAAGAAATTGAAATGATGTTCTTTACTATAGAAGGTACATAAACACAATCTTCTAAGTCTAAAACTAAACCATTCGGCAAAACTAATGAATACGTCCCCACGCACAATGCAGCCAGTTTTGCTCCATTACCCATGCGTAAGTCAACCTCCCCATGACGGAGTCTCCTACTATTTCTCAGGCCCTGCATATTGTTACACAAGTGAGTCCCACAACCGGTGTCAAGCACCCAAGTAGAAAGTTCAGAGTTTTGAGAATATAGTTCAATCATATACAACATACCTAAAGCATTTGGCTTATTGGCCTCTTGGGCTTCCCTAGCTTCCTTGGCTTTCAAGGATCTGCAGTATTTCTTCTAATGAACCTTCTTTCCACAAAAGAAACATTTCCTCTTTCCTTTTTTCTTCTCCACCTTACCATTGGGCTTTAGGTGATCTGGAGCCTTGGCCTTGCCCTTATTTTTCTTTGGGCCTCGTTGCTTCAGGTCCGTACCCGTAAGCATGACGGAGGTTTTAACCTCCGGTTTCAAGTCATTCTCTGCTTGCTTTATCAGATTGTGCAATTCTACTAAAGTAGCTTCTTTATCAGACAGATGAAACTGCCTAATAAATTTAGAGAATTCTTTTGGTAAAGACTGAAGAATTAGATCATGACCTATCTCATGATCCATGATGAACCCGAGGTTGGCCAATTTTTCAATGTGGCTAATCATCTTAAGCACATGTCCACTAACAGATCTTTCCTTATACCTTGTTTGGAATAAGCACATGACACTTGGAATCTCACGGTATGAACGAAAGTTGCATAAAACTCCTTCAAGTGAAATATGATGGTTTGAGCATCCATATCTTCGTGAGCTTTCTGAAGTTCGTCCGACATAGAGCCAAGCATTATGAAAACTGCTTGCACATCATCATCGACGTGTTTCTTCCAAGCATCAAATGTATCTTGGTCAGCATCTTCTGCGGGTTCAGGGGAAATGGTCTTTCAAGAACATAGAAAATCCTTTCTTGTCGTAAAACAATTTTAAGGTTTCTAAACCAGTTATTGTAGTTGTTCCCTTTGAGCTTATGCTCATCAATGATGGAACGAAGTGACTCTGTGTTTTCCATTGTGAATATTTGTGAAATTTTAACCCACCTGTTAAGAGAAAATGTTAAAATTAGGAATATGTTTTCATTAATGTTTTATAATATCATGGGCTTTTAATATTATGAAGTTGCTCCTACTCAATTATTTTAAAATTTTAAGCAAATCGCATCAACCGCAATATGATGGATTTCTTGTGAGCAAGGATCCCATTATATTCATTTCATAACTCCGACTAGGGCCGGTCAATATAAAATACGATAATTATTTAGGTTCCCAACCAATTTATGATATAAATCACAATTCCTTGATCATTGGGTTGGGCAATCAAACATGCCATAACTTATGCTAGTCCTTGTGGACAACCAATCTTTGCCACTAAGTTATAAGACCATGCCTAAAGGTCGCTGCGTCTTATGACTCAGAAAAGTCAAACCATTGTTAATAGTATAATTTAGGGACAAATTGGTATTGGTCAGTCTGGTAAAGCCTAGTCCTACCAATACAGTTTAAGCCCTTTGGGTCTATACTTTACAATGGGAGGCAAACTTTAGACTTAAATTATTATTGAGGATTTTAGCAAGTTTAAGTGAATAACTTTCAAATGGATTCCTCCATTGAAAATTCCCCAGAGGGAGGGTCGAGCGAACTCTCTTAAATACCCTTACCTCTTAGGCTCTTATTGTCTTGGTGACAGAAATAAACAATAGATCCTCCAAATTAGTCCAACACTTTAAATATGATTTAAGGTATGCCTTGAGTAAATGATTATCTAGATGTCTTCACAGCTTTTCCTTTTGGCTATAAAAAGGTAGTGAGTGAAGGAAGACACCAAATCATTATCTAACTCTAGTAATACCTTTGGTTAAATTAACTTTATTCTGGAAAGTTTTATTAACGGCTTGGTCCCACCCCACTTGTATCTTTTATAATGTCTTTTATTATAAACAAGTGATTTATATTTATTAGCCTTGAAGGTAATAAATCTCTAAGTTCATCACGAAATAATTACTTAGCTAAGGGATAAGCAATACACTCTCTATTTCTTAGAGAGTCTCTAGGTGCTTGCACCCTCAAATAATCATGCTAATTCTAATCATACATAGAATCAACAAGCATATGGGTTTTAATATTTTGGAATTATTTTAGGCATTAAATAACTTTGATTAATATTTAATTATGATAATGCATTTTTATTATTCAAATAAATTTACTATTCATGTTTTTCTGCAGACGCGTAAACTTTAAATACAATATCACAATTCAAATCTTAACCAAATCATGCAAAACTTGTGCCTAAAATTAATTTCAGGGTGTTAGCTTTCCAGCGGGCGTTTAAACACCCAATTTCAAGTTCAAATGAGTGAGAACTGATCAATATAAAAATGACGCGCTGATACCACTGTTGGGAAGCGGCCGCGAGTGCGCAGCGGAAAATTAAAATTATTATGCCTCTTTCCCTTTGCCCAAGACCCATTTGTTTTGATTATTCTACAAGCCTAGGCATGTTACTATATATTCTAAGCATAAAACTCATAAAACATGCAAAGAACATAAACCTAAACATACTAACTATTATAAGAACTCTAATTAAAATAAAGAAAGAAAAAGACTTACTTGAGTCGTAGACTCCTCCAGTCCTCCCTCCAATCTACAAACTTTTCTCGAACTCAGCGAGCTCTTCACGTTCCAAAGACCCACCCAAGTGTGTGGCCTCCAAAGATGCACACACTAAAGCCAAAACTCAACGGCAAGACTACGCCTTGAGTGCACATGTATTTTTCCCTTGGTGCCAGCCTAGGAAAATACCTCCAAACTTTTAACTCGAGGTTCCTCTAGTCAATTAAACTTAAGGATCCTCAAAATCAGTGGCTTACTCTTAAAATTTAGAGTTACTCACTTATATAAACCCAAGATATGAAAGGTTTGGTGTATCAAATATGTAAAGAATTCTTTGGGTTTATATATTGCTCCAAACACAACAAACTTAATTAAGAATCCGATGTGGGATAAAAGCTAATTTAATCTTAGCCATTGGATCTTAATTAGTGTTTTAATGAGATTATAAAACCCTAATAAGAGTTTGGGCCGAATTGGAATTCAAAAAAAGTAAAAAAATTACTAATCACATGAATAGTAACTTTTTTTATTTTTATTTTTATTCCAATTCCCAAAGTGCCCCTATCGTCATTCACCAATCCCTAAAACACTATGGAACCTCATAAATGATCTGTTCAATAATTAAACATATTGAACCATTTATGAATAATTTCTACAGCAATTATATATGTTGTTATATTTTTATTGTGCACTGTTAACCATTGATTTCGACTTTATTGTGTGTGACCTTTTGAGTTCCCCTCAAGTTGGACATGAAATGAATCGTGATAATTATTCGAACATAATTATCCTCCGATCAGATGGTCGTTTGATTTCAATGACCAAGGTTGACATCTAGCAACATGCCAAGGCCCCCAAATGAGAAAGAAAGATATATATACCCATTCTGTATGTGATTTACATATGATATGGTCCCTCGCCTCACTGTATCCCCACCTATTGACCTAGGGTACATAATGTGTCTACCCATATGGTCAAAGGTATGATGTTGATAGTGTCATGAATCGTGCTAACCCAAGAATGTCACATGATTCTTCCGCTGTGGCCACAGTCTCAAGCATTGATCACACATATCAACTCGCGAACTGGAATACTACTCTTATAAGAATATATTCTCCGAGAAAGTGGCGATTCTCTGTTGTATCTTTACAAACTTAATGTGTTTTAATAAATGACCCAATCATACCCTTATGACCGGATCTTTTGAACCGAGGAAGGAGAATGTCAAAGTTATTTGATCCACACATAAAATTGTAAAGACCTAGTCTAAGGACTAGTCATATATCGATACATGAAAGTTCTCACAGACCACATGAATCACTCCAAATGAAAACTTTTGATGGTAAGTTCGATGGACACGAGAAACTCATGCATCCATGTGATACACCAAGCAGACGGATCTCCGCTAGTAGCCTATGAGATCGGCTACCTCACTTAAGGGTGGATCATATTATCATGCTAGTCTCTCCACTTTGTGAACGCCCAGATTATTCACAAAACCATGACTAGGAACATTTAAGAGTATGATTCTCATAAGGCGTGGAAGCCATCTTTATTACTCCAAGGGCTTTATTACAGAGTTGATGATTCATACAAGTTATGTAAGACACGTATAATAAAGATTTCCATTTTATTAATTATGAAAATATTATAAATACCTGTACATATAGCCCATCCACAAGTTGGGTATAGGGTATATCCTTAATAATCTCCCACTTGCAGTATAGCCAACTAGTATGAATCTGGACAACATACTCTCGGGTGTGCCTATCATGTTTTTTTTGAGTCAGCCCTTTAGTCAGAGAATCTGCAAGATTATCTTATGTGGGTATTTTCTCTATAATAAGTTCTTTTCTCTCAACAATCTCCATGATGAGATGAAATCGCCTGAGTACATGCTTGGATTTCTCGTGGGACATTGGTTCATTTGATTAAGCAATGGCGCCTGTGTTGTCATAGTACATGGTGACGCCATTCCTTATTGCGGGAAGCACTTCCAGCTCCGTGATGAACTTATTTATCCAGACTACTTCTTTAGCCTCAGATGCTACAATATACTCGGCTTCAGTGGTGGAGTCCGCTATAGTTGACTGTTTTGAGCTTTTCCAACTTACAGCACCGTCATTTAAAGTAAACATATATCATGTTTGCGATATGCTATTATCCCTATCGGTCTGAAAGATCACATCACAGTAACCAATGACTTTCATCTCAGAACAATCTCCGTGCGTCAAGAACACGTCCTTAGTTCTTCTCAGATACTTGAGGATTGTTTTGACAACTGCCCAGTGTTGCTCACCAGGATTTGCCTGATACCTACTCGTTATGCTAAGAGCATAAGAGACATCAGGTCTTGTACATAGTATGACGTACATGATCGATCCTATTACTGAAGTATAAGGGATCCTACTAATACGCTCTCTATCTGAATGAGTATGTGGACATTGCTCCTTAAATAATTTGATTCCATGACAAGTAGGTAAATTACCTCTTTTGGAATCTTCCATTTTGAATCTTTTCAAAACTTTATCTATGTACGTTAATTGAGAAAGTCCTAGCAACCTATTAGATCTATTATGGTAGATTTTAATGCCGAGGATGTAGGCTGCTTCTCCCAAATCTTTCATGGAGAAATTCTGAGATAACCATTGCTTAGTGGCTTGCATCTTGGGAATATCATTCCTGATGATTAATATGTCATCGACATATAATATAAGAAATACAACACAGCACTCCCATTACTTTTCCTAAACACAAGGCTCGTCTATATTTTTGATGAAGTCAAATTCTTTGATTGTCTCATCAAATCGTATATTCCAACTTCTGGAGGCTTGCTTGAGTCCATAAATGGATCGTTTAAGCTTGCATTACTTTATTATGATCATACTTAGATGCAAACCCTGAGGTTGTGTCATATAGACTTCCTCTATGAGGTTCCCATTAAGGAAAGCTGTTTTGACATCCATCTGCCAAATCTCATAATCAAAGTGTGCAGCTAGTGCCAAAAAAATTCGAATGGACTTTATCATTGCAACAGGTGAGAAGGTTTCCACATAGTAAATTCCTTGTATTTGTCTATAACCTTTCGCCCCCAATCTAACCTTATAGGTTTGGATGTGCCTTCTGGATCAGTTTTACGCTTGTAAATCCACTTGCAGCCTATTGGTTTTATCCCTTCAGGGCATCTACCAAGTCACAAACTTGATTCAGATACACAGAGTTTATTCAGACTTCATGGCCTCAAGCCCTTGACGCGAATTATGTCACACATTCCTTAGTTTGTTCTTCTCGTACCTCATCGAGGTCAAGTCTACTCCTACTAAATTCTTGAGAAGGAATTCATTTTTTAGAAATTTAGCATTTCGTGAGAGACAAATGTTCTTTGTTCATTTGGGACGTAGACACGTATGCTCTTGAGTTCAAGGCATATCCTACAAACTTACATTTAACTGCCCTATCATCCAATTTGTTAGTTTGTGTGAGCTTGACATATGCGTCACATCCGCAAACTCTTAGATAACTATGACTATGACGTTTCCCAGACCATAACTCACTATGGTGTTTGACTAACAGTCTTGGAAGGAACTTGTTTAGTAGTAGTGTGCGGTTTCTCAAGAAATACCCCAAAATGAAAGAGGTAGATCCGTGTCTGGCATCATTGATTGGACCATATCTAATAATGTCCGATTTCTCCTTCGGAGACCCCATTATGCTGTGGAGTTCTCGGAGGAGTCCACTGGGAAACAATGCCATTTTCTCTCAAGTAATCTTGAAATTCGTTGCTTAAGTATTCCACCTCGGTCAGACCTTAGTGACCTAATACTTTTATTAAGTTGCTTTTCTACTTCAGTCTTGAAGTCTTTGAATTTATCAAAGGCTTCAGATTTGTACCCCATAAGGTACACATACCCATATCACGAATGATCATCGATAAAGGTAATGAAGTAGAAGAATCCACCTGTAGGGGTGACTGACATTGGTCCGCACGCATCAGAGTGTATGAGTTCTAATGTCTCCGCTGCATGCTGTCATTTACCTTTGAAGGGTAATTTTGTCATTTTACCAAGTAAACAAGACTCACAAGTTCCATAAGGTTCATATTTGAAGGGTCTGAAATACCCATCCTTATGTAGCTTAGTTAATCTTGTTTCATTGATATGACCTAAGTGACTGTGCCAAATAAGTGATTCATTGAGATTATTCGAGTTAACATTGTATATATTAGAGGTTGAACATTTTTTGTTAGTTTGTAAGACATAGATACCATTATTCAAAATACCATCTCCATATTTTATTTCATTGAAATAAATAGAACATTCATTACAACTTATTAGGCATGAAAAGCCTTTTTTACATAAAGAATAAATTGAAATGATGTTCTTTACTAGAGAAGGTACATAAACATAATCTTTTAAGTCTAAAACTAAACCATTCGGCAAAACTAATGAATAAGTCCCATGCACAATGCAGCCAGTTTTGCTCCATTACCCATGCGTAAGTCAACCTCCCCATGACGGAGTCTCCTACTGTTTCTCAGGCCCTGCACATTGTTACACAAGTGAGTCCCACAACCGGTGTCAAGCACCCAAGTAGAAGGTTCAGAGTTTTGAGAATATAGTTCAATCATATACAACATACCTAAAGCATTCGACTTTTTGGCCTCTTGGGCTTCCCTAGCTTCCTTTGCTTTCAAAGAGCTGCAGTCTTTCTTCCAATGACCATTCTTTCCACAAAAGAAACATTCCCCTTTTCCCTTTTTCTTCTCCACCTTACCATTGGGCTTTAGGTGATCTGGAGCCTTGGCCTTGCCCTAATTTTTCTTTGGGCCTCGTGGCTTCAGGTCCGTACCCATAAGCATGACGAATGTTTTAAGCTCCGATTTCAATTCCTTTTCTGGTTGCTTTATGAGATTGTGCAATTCTGCTAAATTAGCTTCTTTATCACACAGATGAAACTGCATAATAAAGTTATAAAACTCTTTTGGTAAGAACTGAAGAATTAGATCGTGACCTATCTCATGATCCATGATGAGTCCGAGGTTGGCCAATTTTTCAATGTGTCCAATCATCTTAAGCATATGTCCACTAACAGATCCTTCCTTATACCTTGTTTGGAATAAGGCACATGACGCTTGGAATGTCATGGTATGAACGGAAGTTGCATACAACTCCTTCAAGTGAAAGATGATGGTTTGAGCATCCATATCTTCGTGAGCTTTCTGAAGTTCGTCCGACATAGAGCCAAGCATTATGCAAACTGTTTGCTCATCATCATATACGTGTTTCTTCCAAGCATCAAATGTATCTTGGTCATCATCTTTTGCGGGTTCAGGGGGAAATGGTCTTTCAAGAACATAGAAAATCTTTTCTTGTCGTAAAACAATTTTAAGGTTTCTAAACCTGTCATTGTAGTTGTCCTCTTTGAGCTTATACTCATCAAAGATGGAATGAAATGTTACTTTGTTTGCCATTTGAATGTTTGTGAAATATGTTAACCCACCTGTTAAGAGAAAATGTTAAAATTATGAATATGTTTCCATTAATGTTTCATAATAACATGGGCTTTTAATATTATAAAGTTGCTCCCACTCAATTGTTTTAAAATTTTAAGCAAATCACATCAACCCCAATATGATGGATTTCTTATGGGCAAGGATCCCATTATTATCATTTCATAATTTCGACTAGGTCCGATCGTTATAAAATACGATAATTAGGTAGGTTCCCAACCAATTTATGATATAAATGACAATTCCTTGATCATTGGGTTGGGCAATCAAACATGCCATAGCTTATGCTAGTCCTTGTGGACACCCAATCTTTGCCACTAAGTTATAAGACCACACCTAAAGGTCGCTGCGTCTTATGACTCAGAAAAGTCAAACCATTGTCAATAGTACGATTTAGAGACAAATTGGTATTGGTCAGTCTGGTAAAGTCTAGTCCTGCCAATACAGTTTAAGCCCTTTGGGTCTATACTTTACAATGGGAGGCAAATTTTAGACTTAAATTATTATTGAGGAATTTAGCAAGTTTAAGTGAATAACTGTCAAATGGATTCCTCCATTGAAAATTCCCCAGATGGAGGGTCGAGCGAACTCTCTTAAATACCCTTACCTCTTAGGCTCTTATTGCCTTGGTGACGGGAATAAATAATAGATCCTCCAAATTAGTCCAACACTTTAAATATGCTTTAAGGTATGCCTTGAGTAAATGATTATCTAGATGTCTTCACAGCTTTTCCTTTTGGCGATAAAAAGGTAGTGAGTGAAGGAAGACACCAAATCATTATCTAACTCTAGTAATACCTTTGGTTAAATTAACTTTAGTTTGGAAAATTTTATTAATGGCTTGGTCCCACCCCACTTGTATCTTTTATAATGTCTTTTATTATAAACAAGTGATTTATATTTATTAGCCTTAAAGGTAATAAATCTCTAAGTTCATCACGAAATAATTACTTAGCTAAGGGATAAGCAATACACTCTCTATTTCTTAGAAATTCTCTAGGTGCTTGCACCCTCAAATAATCATGCCAATTCTAATCATACATAGAATCACCAAGCATATGAGTTTTAATATGTTGGAATTATTTTAGGCATTAAATAACTTTGATTAATATTTAATTATGATATTGCATTTTATTTTATTCAAATAAATTTACTATTCACATTTTTCTAGAGACTCGTAAACTTTAAATGCAATATCACAATTCAAATCTTAACCAAATCATGCAAAACTTGTCAAAAATTTGACTTAATCAGGATACCGCCTATATGGTCGGTTGGTAATATCACGCAAAGTAATCTATTATAATAATGAAGATATCTAAAATAGTAGTAATAAAAGTATATCCTCTAACCCCAATATTTTCTTTTATTGTACTTTATCCTTTTTTAATTTACAACATTTACTTTATGTCATTTATTTTATTTAAGTTTTTACTAGATGTAGATATGTGTTGTAACTAAACCCGTTATCTGGGGTTGAGATGAATTCCAATATCACCGGTTTATAAGGGGTTATTTTACAGTTTGGGTAATATAAAGGTTTATTTATTGAGACTTAGTCCTAATGCTTATTGTTAACTGGCCATTAATAAAATTGATTTGGTAAACTTAAAATGAACTTGGAAAAGAGATTTTAGGTTTAAGACCCTAGACTCAATAGCGCACGATCTTCCTTGAGGATAGATAACCCTTTAATAGATTTCCTTACTAGATAGGAATATGCCTGTCAGACGGAGGTAGCCATAATTGGAACTTAATCTTAATGAATTCAGATAACTTGGTTTACATAGGAATATGATTAATTGAGTTATACTGGATATTTGTATCTGACCATCGGAAGAGGGTTTTACTTATTTTCGTGTTCCGCGTTAATAATCGATATATTACACAACCGTAAGACAACCACTTCATCTTTAAAAGATATTGGAAAGATTCACAATCCTGGATAGTTTCATAATCTTGAATTTTCATCAATTTACTTTCGCGCTATTTTATTTACTTGTTTTAAGTTTAAAGTCACAATCCAATAAAACAACCAATCTATTAGATACTTGTAAAATTTGACTTCATAAATTAATAACTTAGGTATTAAGTCCTCGTGGGATCGATACTTTTTATACTACTTCAACGATACGTGCGCTTGCGTTATACGGGTGTGATTACGCCGGTCAGAATGCCAGATTATACAAAGAAAAGACCAAGAAATGGCATGATCGAAAAATAGTGCGCATACAAATGGAACCAATGCAGCATGTATTGTTATACAATTCAAGGTTGAAACTTTTCCCTGGAAAGTTGAAATCAAGGTGGTCGGGTCCATTTGTCATCACTCAGGTTTTACCATATGGGGCTGTTGAGTTACTTGATCCAAACACCAACAAAACATTCAAAGTTAACAGCCAACGTGTCAAACACTACTGGACAGAATCAATTGAGCGACAAAAAGAAAGTGTCACACTTTCAGATCTAGCTTAACTTTTGGGCAGTCATGTCTAACTGAGTACATTAAAGTTAGCGCTAGCTGGGAGGCAACCCATGCAATTTGTGTTAATATTCAGATTTGGTGTGTTTTTTTTATGTTATTCATTGTGTAGGTAAAGTCACATTTCAGGATGGAAGATGCTCTCGCAAATCTTCACAAGCAATTTCCTTATCACCCTCAAAACTCTCTAATGAAGGTCTAAAAAGCTCGCATGGAACGAATAAGACTTGTGATGATCAAAGGTATTCCTAATGACATTCGTTGGTTAATTGAAGCATGGGTCCGATTGGCAGATGAGTCATCTGACTCTTTTATTTCATATTTGCCTGGTTTAAGAAAGAAGCACCTATGCGAAAAATAGAAGAGCTAAAAGAATGGGTGTTTGCTATAATGTGCTCGTATGACATATAATACTCGTTTTCGTTCTTTAGGGATGTTGTCTGATAACCGTGAAGATAAAATTAAATTCATTAGGGATGGCTTGAGTAAAGAGTCTTTGGATGACATATCTAAGAATTTTGAGACGCATTCCAGTGGATATGTGCATCATGCAATTCATATATTACATACACAATTTCAAAAAGAAAGACAACAGTTCAGTCTCAGGAATCTAACTTTAAAAGACCCTGTTTGCCAATTTATAAGAAAACTGGATGAGACACTTGTCTCTGACTCATAGACGTCATTCGAGTCGTTACTTCTTGTAAATACTATTTTCTTTGTCTTTATCTAATAATTATGATTTTTTTTGTTATTTTCTCCTACAGGATCCAGACCTTTTGACCTTTCACGATTTATTTTACTATTTAACTAATAATTGTCATCTGGCAGGTACTAGTGCTATTATTACTCACCCTTTTTCAGGTTTTATAAATTCAACTCATCATTGCACTCTTGAAGGCATCCAGAGCTGAGAAAGAAAGACATAAAAATGGAAGCCAATTCAAGAAGACGAATGGTAAATATCTGTGTGTTTTGCGGTACTAGTGTTGGTTCTAAGCCAGAATTCGTAGCGACAACACAAGAATTGGGTCGAGTCATAGCTGAAAGGAATATGCACTTAGTATATGGCGGTGGCAATCTTGGACTAATGGGGATTGTTCCAAGGGTTGTACAAGAAGAAGGCAGTCAAGTCTTGAAAATCATCCCAAAACCTCTGGTAGAGGCGAATCAGATAGGACCATCAAACAGAGAGGAACTTATTGTGCCAGGTATGTCCGAGCGACTGGTAGAAATGATTAACTGTGCTGATGCTTTTATTGCATTGCCAGGTGGCTTGGGCACGATGGAGGAAATTTTTACAATACTATATTGGGCGAACTTGAGCATACACCAGAAACCGCTTGGACTGTTTTACGCTGATGGATTTTATGATTTTCTTTGTGTGTTTCTTGATGATGCTCGAAAAAATAGATTCGTGTCAAAACCTGTAAAATATCTCCTATTTACTACCAGAACTGTCCAAGATTTATTTGACCAAATCTTAGCATTTGAACCACAAATTGACCCTATCCTTTCCAAGATAAACTGGTATGATAATGATCGTGGTAAAAAGCGTCGGATAAATCTGGATCTTAACTTTTAATTTTCTTTCTAGATGTAGAATTTCAGCTAACCAGATACTATCTTCTAAACTCATCTTCTACTTTTTAAGACATTGGAGACAATGTCTCATTTAGGTTTGGGGGAGTGGAATAGTTGACTAGTACCTTATTTTTATTATGTTAGTGTTAGTCAAAAATTTTCGAAAAAATTCAAAAAAAAATTGATTAAAATTAAATTTTTTTTTCTATTTTTGTGTTTTTAATTTGATAAATAAGGTGAAACTGGTGTGAGATAGTTGTGTAAGGAATTTCCACTTCTGAGACGTATCTCAACCTATTTCGTAACAAGTTAATTTTTGTTTATTTCATTTTGAATTATTTAATTTGTGAATTCTCCATCATAAAGATTAAAATGGATCTTCATATGCTCAGTTGACAGATATTATCAACATACATAGTAACATACGGACATGAGATGTAATTGAAAAGTTTATAATATTCAGTACTCTAGTTTAATTGGAGGAAGCATCTAAAAAAATGATGGGATAAAAAAATAATAATGTCTGAGATCCGAGTTATTAAGTCCGTATGGGTGTTTTAACACCTAGTGCCCTAAAACCAACTTGTTTGGGAGTCACTGGCCCAAAGCTCGCTACATGGATTGAAAATGTTAATATATATATATATATATATGAAATCCGAGTAATTAAATCCGTAGGGATGTCTTAAGACCTAGTGCCCTAAAACCAACTGGTTTGGGAGTACAGGCCCAAAGCTCGCTACATGGATTGAAAGATATTGAATATAAATAAAAAAATATATAAAAATAAAAAAGAAAAAATCAGAAAAATATTCCATTTTCAACTACACTTGTGAATATTGTGGGCACAATGACTTGATTAATATCTTGTTAGCTGTGTATATGAAGAATGGTAAAAATAATCGGAGAATTTACTTATTCGGTAATTTAGAAAGAAAGAAAACAACTATTAAATTGGATAAGAATTTTCATATGTTTAGTCACTAACTTGTTTATTCTCTTTCTCTTGTCTTTTGCTTTTGTGTGCATTAGTTTTAATTTGACGTTTGTGGGTATCGTTGTTGTAAGCCCTCACGAGACTACAACTCGTCCACTAGAGACACCTAGGGGTTTAAAGGCTTGTTGCATACGCTAAATGCAACCGTGATCCCTACGAAAGTGGCTTAATTTAATGTTTATTTTCAAGATGTTTATGTTATTTTATTTTGTTGTTTTGCTCGAGGACTAGCAAAATTTTAGGTTTGGGGGGTGTGATGAGTGGTAAATATAGCACGATTTCCCACTCATTTGACTTAATATTTTGTACAGTTTCTTGAGTTTTGTGAATATTTTGATTTTTTTTTTGGGTTATTTTGTAGATAAATAAAATAATAGGACTCTCGGGGGGCAATTCAGGGCCGAAACAGCGAAAAACGGATAAAAAGGCAAAAATATAAATTTCCTACTAAAATACGCCGTTTGCTAAACTACGCTGTGCTAAAATGCACCGGACACATGTCATAATCAGAGAAGTTTGCTAAAATACGCATTTGCTAACGTGCGTCTGCCATATGTCAACATCTCAGCAAATCTACTAACGTACGCCGAACACATGTCACCATCACATTGTGCCGACAATCATCATCGACACGCGTCATTGCTGACATCAGCATCACAACGCGCACCAACTTTTCATGTTACGATGCCGAGATAATAATTCAGCTGCCGACGAAGCCACTGCCACGTGTCCTCATCTCTGGAAGCTACGCGCGATATAGCGCAAATCTATGGCGAGTCGCGACGCGTAAGGTTGCGTACATCGCGACGCGGAGGCACAAAATTTCCCTGTAAATAGAGGCCGAATTTCAGTTATAAACTCATACTTTCTTCTAAGGAATTCCTTAAGAATACTAATAAGATTGTATCTTACTTGTTTATTTACAGCTTTCTGCATTGAATTTTATTTACTTTTACGTAATAGTACTTTCTTTTCTTTACTTTTCAGTTTTTATTTACTTTTCAGCATGAGAAGGTAACTCCCTCTTGCTGGGGTGAAATGTGAAGCTTTTATTACCAATATTTAGATTAATATCTCTTAATTATAATATATAAACTATTTAAAACCTGACTTAATGAGAATACCGCCTTAATGGTCGGTTGGACTTAATAAAATTAGTTTTAACCTGACTAAATTGGATACCGCTTGTATAATCGATCGGAATTAATTATAAATTTGACTTAATCAGGATACCGCTCATATGATCGATTGGTAATTATCACGCAATGTTAATATATTATAATAAGAGAGATATCTAAATAGACGTAATAAAAGTGGATCCTCTAACTCCATCATTTTCTTTTATTGTACTTTTATCTTTGTAATTTTCAGAATTATTTTATGACATTTATTTTATTTAAGATTTTACTAATTTTAGATATGTGTCGTAACTAAGTCTGTTATCTCGGGTTGTGATGAATTCTAATATCACCAGTTTATAAGGGGTTATTTTATAATCTGGGTAATATAAATGTTTATTTATTAAGTCTTAAGCTTAATTTTTTTTTTTGTTAACAGGCCATTAACAAGATTGATTTGGTAAACTTAAATAAACTTGACAAATGAATTTTAGGTTTCAGCCTAAGATTTAATAGCCCATGATATTCCTTGAGGATATATAACCCTTTAATAGATTTCCTTACAGGATAGACATATACCTGTCAGGCGGGGGTAGCCATAATTGGAACTTAATCTTAATGAATTCAGGTAACTTGGTTAACATAGACATATGATTAATTGGGTTACACTAGGTAATTGCATCTGACCATCGACATAGTCTTTTGTATAATTTCATGTTCCAGGTTAGTAAACCAATATATTTCACAAGTATAAGATAACCACTTCATCTTTAAAAGATATTGGAAGGATTCACAACCCTGGATAGTTTAATAAAATTGAATTTTCCTTTAATTTACTTTCACGCTATTTTTAATACTTGTTTTAGTTTAAAATTCACCATCCAATGAAACAATCAATCCATTAGATATTTGTAAAAATTTGGCATCAGAAATTAATAGCTTAGGTATTAAGTCCTCGTGGGATAAATACTTTTATACTACTTGAACGATACGTGCGCTTGTGTTATACGCGTGTGATTACGCCGGTCATCTGGAGTTGTGATGAATTCCAATATCATCGGTTTATAAGGGGTTATTTTGTATCTTGGGTAATATAAAGGTTTATTTATTAAGTCTTAAGCTTAATGCTTCTTGTTAACTGGCCATTAATAAGATTGATCTGGTAAATTTAAAATACACTTAACGAAGGAATTTTAGGTTTCAGGCTTAGACTTAATAGCCCACGATCTCCCTTAAGGATAAGATACCCCTTAATAGATTTTCTTTCAGGATAGACATATACCTGTCGGGCGAGGGTAGCTACAATTGGAACTTAATCTTAATGAATTCAGGTAACTTGGTTAACATAGACATATGATTAATTAGGTTACACTGGGTATTTGCATCTGACCATCGATAGAGGCTTTTGAATAATTTCGTGTTCCAGGTTAATAAACCAATATATTGCATAAACATGAGATAACCACTTCATCTTTAAAAGATATTGGAAGGATTCACAACTATAGATAGTTTAATAATATTGAATTTTCTTTAAGAAACGTGACTTTACTTACATGGATACCTAAACCCCTTATGGTACACATATGGGCTGACCGATCCTATCATGCTTCGTACTTGATTACTGAGTGCATCGATTCACACCCAACGAACATCTAAAGGCCAGACCATAAAGGTTTCTGACATACATGGCATCAAAGTGTGGAGGATCTCACACAAAATCAATGTTATCATATAGTCAAAGGATTACATATGCTACTCGACTCGAGGAGATTCCTATTGACGATGGTGTGCACTTCCAACTATTAGGAATCACTTACGAGTCATTCAATATTCGCTTCAACGAATACCCACATGTCTATAGGATTTTCCAAAACTTATGGTACATCCGGTTAAACCTTTGGTACTCTAATTCTAATATACGACATGTGTTAGTCTTATAGGTTATAGGAATTCGACCGTTTTGCAAAACCAATGACTAGGAATATTTACTTTAAGAATAGTTTACACCCAGTGTTAAAAACTATTCTAAGGTCGATGTCATTCTTAGCATATCTATACATCAATCTAATACAGATAATGACAATACCATTAATTAGGTATGAAATGAAAAATATAGTTATTTTATTAATAAATAATAAAATATACAATTCGGATTGGTATTCCAAGCACCAACTCCATCAAACTCCCATTTGATTAGTACCAATCTGGATAGTACCGCAGTCCCATCTCCTATACCTGTTTATCAAATAACTTAGGAGGTAAGGCCTTTGTAAGCGAGTCTGATATGTTGTCTTGTCCTTTAACCTTCAAGACCACTATGTCATTTTCGTTCAATTATCTCTCTAATTACGCGGTATTTCCTTTCCACGTGTTTAGACTTGGAATGCGCCTTCGGCTCCTTAGCCTGCGCGATGGCTCCATTATTATCACAGTACAATAGGATTGAATCCGTAATATTAGGCACAATACCAAGTTCAGTGATAAAATTTCTAATCCAAACAGCTTCTTTAACAGCTTCTGAAGCAGCTATAAATTTCGCCTCAGTGGTGGAATCAGCTGTTGAGCCTTGCTTTGAACAACGCCAACTAATCACACCACCGTTAAGGGTAAATATGTATCCTGATGTAGATTTTCTATCATCTGGATCTCTTTGGAAGTCGGAGTCTTTATAACCCTTAACTTGTACTTCATTTTCTCCATATATCAAAAACTTATCCTTGGTGCCTTTAAGATATTTTAGGATATGTTTCACGGATGTCCAATGATCATTACTTGGATCAGATTGATATCAGATAGTCACACTGACGTCGAAACTGATGTCAGGTCTAGTACATAACATAGCATACATTATTCTTCTAATAAAAGAAGCATATGGCAAGTTAGACATCCTAACTCTCTATTCTTTAGTTTGAGGTGCCATTTTCTTCAAAAGATGTATGTCGTATCAGAAAGGTACATTTGCTGCCTTATAGTTGGTAAAAATGTACATTTTTAATATCTTATCTATGTACGTCGATTGTGACAACCCTATAAGCTTCCTAACTATATCTCGGTAAAGCCTTATACCTAGTATATATGAAGCTTCACCTATATCTTTCATGAAGAAGTTCTTGCAAATGTAGGCTTTCACAGTTTGCATCATCCCTATATCATTTCCTATGTTAAGGATGTCATCTACATACAAGACCAAGAAAACTATCATGCTCCCATTAACTTTCTTATAAACACATGGTTCTTCCTCATTCTTGATGAATCCAGATAATCTAATTATCTCATCAAAATGACGAATCCAGCTTCGGGATGTCTGTTTAAGTCCATAAATAGACTTTTGGAGATTACAAACCAAGTTTGAAGTCTCACTCGATACGAAACCCTCTAGTTGTTCCATATAGATATCCTATTGAAGGAATCCATTTAGGAAAGCGGTTTTCATATCCATCTACCATATCTCCTAGACGTGATATGCAGCAATGGCTAAAAAAATCCTAATGGATTTTAGCATGGCTACAGGTGAAAAAGTTTCCTCATAGTCAATCCCAGGACGTTAAGTGTAACCTTTTGCTACCAGTCGGGCCTTAAAGATTTCCACCTTTCCATCGGGCCCTCGCTTTCTTTTGTAAACCCACTTACAGCCAATAGGTTTAACTTCTTCAGGAAGTTCAACTAAGTCCCAGACCATTTCGAATTTCATTGCTTCCTGCCATTTGCCCGAATCAATATCAATATCGCTTCTGTATACGTAGTTGGATCTATTTCCTCCAAGAGGAGAACATCAAGGCTCACATCAGATGTTAAAAATAGTCTCTCATGAGGCCTTGATATTCTATTTGACTTACATAGAACCTATGTTGTAGATCCTTCATCTAATTGGATCTCTGGTTCCATCTCCGGTTCCTTAATGTTGGGATAAAACTCATCAAGTTTAATCTCTGTACAATTCCCATTTTCTCTTAAAAATTACTTTTCAAGAAAAGTTACAAAGCAAAACACAAATACATT
Organism: Zanthoxylum bungeanum; assembly: GCA_019454045.1. Classification (NCBI taxonomy): domain Eukaryota; kingdom Viridiplantae; phylum Streptophyta; class Magnoliopsida; order Sapindales; family Rutaceae; genus Zanthoxylum; species Zanthoxylum bungeanum. Next base: position 95,716 of record SKCR01035208.1, read on the forward strand.
TCGTTACTCAGAATCATAGAATTTATATCCCATGGAATTATCAGGATATCCAACGAACCTACATTTATACCATCTGGGTGTTAGTTTATCCCGCTGCGTAATTCTAACATATATCGGAAAACCCCAATCTTTAAATGTCTAAGACTTGGATTTCTACCGAACCATATCTAAAATGGGGTCGTAGAAACATCTTTCGATGGAACCTATTAAGTATGTAGGCAACAGTTTGTAAAGCGTAACCCCAAAGGTAATAAAGAAGATTTGTATAGCTCATCATCATTCGTACCATATCTAATAAAGTATGATTTCTACGCTCAGACACTCTATTGTGTTGAGGTGTTCCTGGTGGGCTATATTAGACGAGAATTCCATTCTCCCTTAAATAATTTCAGAATTCTTCACTCATGTATTCACCGTCTCAATCTAATCTAAGGCATTTGATGAATTTACTGGTTTTTTTCTACTTCATTTCAGAATATTTTGAACTTGTCAAATGTTTCCAACTTATGTTTCATCAGATAGACATATCCATATCAAGACTTGTCATCTATGAAAGTTACAAAGTATGTTGGACCATCATAAGCGACATGATTTAATGGACCACACACATCGCTGTGTATTAGCTCCAGTAAATCTCCAATACGGTGTCCAACACCTTGAAATAAGGCCTTTGTCATCTTTCCTTGGATACATGACTCACAAATCAGATAAGGATCTAAGATAAGATTTTGAATCAAACCATCATTTACTAATTTGGATAGACATCTAATACCTTTGTGGCTCAATTTCATGTGTAATAATTCAGTATTATTTAGTTCAAACTTCCTACTTGTATTTTTCACTATATTAAAGACATCTCTATATATTTCTAAAACATAGTGACCGTTTGATAAAGAACATTCACATTTCAATAAATTTTCTTTATCATACAAACATAAAGCTTCATCTTTAATGTTTATTTTATATCCCTCTGTATCTAATATTGGCAGCGATATTATTTGTCTGATAAGTGAGGGAACATAATAACAGTCATGTAAATCTAATTTACATCCATTTGGGAGATATAGAACAATTGTTCCTATGGCCTTGACATCCAATGTCTCATCATTGCCAACTCTAAGCTGGATCTCCCTTTTATTCAGCCTTCTTTTAACCCTCATTTCCTGCTGGGAATTGCAATTATGATTAGGACTGCCAGTGTCTAACACCCATTCACTATTTACATCTAAGGCTAGTGAGATGTCAATAATTGGAAAAATACAAAGCGTACCTGAGGGTCCTGTTTTTCTTTTACGCTCTAGAAAATCCTTCTTCGAGTGCCCAAATTTCTTGCATTGTAGACATTGATCACGAACTACTTTTGGTTTTGCCCATTTGCGCTTCTTGGAGTTTTTCAATGATATCTTCTTATTCCCCATCTTTATTTTCTTTGACTTCCCAGACTTTGAAGAGTCAGCTCCACCATGGAGATATGGTGTAGGGTTGCCTTTATTCAAATCTGGCTCCACCGTGCGTAGCATGTTATGAAGTTCGTCGTATGTGGCTTGTATCGAATGCATATGTAAATTTAATAGAAAGCTAGCATAAGAACCAGACAAAGAAGACATAATCAAATTACGCCCAACCGTTCATCAAACACAATGTCATGTCGTTCCTAATATTGAATTTGGTCTATCATGTTCAAAACATGAGTGCTGACAGCTCTCTCTCATTGAGTTTAGCACAGAACAATGTAGGAAACATTTTCCTCATGCAGCGGAAACATCTTAGGCACAGGGATCATATTTGAAATTTTTTTTTTGCCCTTCTCCTTTGAATTCCGAATGGAACCAGCAGTACCACTAAATTTGTGCTACTGTTTTAAACAAAATTTCAGCCTCGAAACAGCCCTTGAACATCATCACAAAACTGGACTGTTTTAGCATCTGAAATGCGCCCAGCACACTCTGGAACAGCCCCTCAAATTGCATGGACAGTGGCTGTGTTTTGGTTATGGTTTTTCACTTGAAAACAGCCCCAAAGCACCACTATATGTTCCCTAAAAAATCTTGGATTAAAACGAAACCAAAACGGATTCCATTTAACTAAGTAAATGGGCGGTAATGAGCAATATTTAGCCTCACTGCCGTAAACAAGAAAATAAGATGAAGATGAAGAAAATTTCGACACCACAAAGTCTTCGTGCTATGTCTCGTTACCAACGAATACTTGTGTGGGCAAGACTCACAAAATAATCTCTAAATGATTTAGGGATTAAGTCACACAAACAACTTTTGTTCATTTTTATTATTTATTTTTATTTTTCTTCTTTTTCTTTAATTATTGATTTATCAACTTTTGAGAGAATTGGAGAATAAGAAGAACGGTGGCTAGGGTTAGAATGAGAGTTTTTCTAAAAATAAAAAATAAAAACCCTTTTTATACTTAGGGTTTATTATTTCCAAAATAAAGAAAACCCTTCCCCTTTTCTACCTTGTTAAATTCGGCCACATGGTTATTTTTATTTTAATTTTGTAACATTAATCCTTTATTACTATAATAAAGGATATGTTACGAAACTAAAAGGTGTAATTGCCTTTGATAAAGAGCAATTACTCAAACCATTCAAAAATCTTCTAAAAACCATTTTTGGAAAATCCAAAAACAATTATTATATTTATTAAATTATATAAATAATATGCATTTAATAATCATCAAATAATTATTAAAACTATATACTAACCTTTTAATATATAGTATCAAGTGTGATACATCAATATTATTATTCATATTAATAATATTTATACATTTGTGAGTATATAATTGGATTATTCAAGTATACTAAATCCGCTATAGTAAATCGAGCTAGCACGTGGACCAAATAGACCTAAGGTTCCGAGCTCTAATAATCTCGAAATATTAATTAAGCTCTTAATTAAATATTCCGAATTATTAACTCCAGGTTATTCCACTAAAAACCCAAAGCTGCACTCTCGTTACCGCAGATGATATATTAAGCCAACGAAGTCGGTGTCCATTGATATAGTCATTACATACGAATTGACCCTTCACGAGTATCTCGTAATTAGATCTGGGTCATAATGTCTGTTATACCCCTCTAATTATTTTTACCTTAAGTACCATTGATTCTCTAATGAACGATTTTTTCATAACCATTATGAATTTTAATCTTTCTATTCGTAATAGAAAGACTTGAACTCTCTAATCGTTCAAGCATCGAATCAACCCTTAAAAAAGATACTCATCTACTTCTCACAAGAAGGAGTGAACTCCATATCTAAGTAAAACGTTCCCAGCTACACAACAGACCATGCCCCCAAAGTACGTAACTATTGGTCGGGACTGTTACACCAACCTCACCTTTGTAAATCAAAAGACATGGCCTGCCATACATGAGTTCGTAGTACACTCAGGATTAAGATCAATCCATATATGACCATCTAGTAGATCAAAATGACTTTCTTTGTTTAATAAATATTAAAAGAATGTCATTTCCATCTGGGTTCAGTCCTATATGATCACATCATACAAGGTGCCTACATTCTCATGTCTCTACATGGACGATCTCGGATTAAGGTCGCCATATAAATATAGAATGGACCAAAGCTATAGATAAACAACAAACAAAGTACCCGTTTTGTTTGCTCTCTATGGACTATTTACGATTACTAACTTCAGACTTAAATCCTCTTGTGAAAATTATAATTTATAATATGTGAAAATTAAACAAAAATTTAAGGCACATAAGTAATTTAGGGTATTCAAGATAATTTATAATATGTGAAAATTAAACAAAATTTTGATAAATGAATAATGCATCATTTTATTTCTAAACATATATAGCCGTTTACATTACATGTAGCTCGAGGGCATACATCCCAACAAACAATTCCTTAGATCTTCGATAAAGTTCCATCTCTTGATTTTCCTCGAACAACTTCTTGAGTGTTCGCATGATGCTCCAAGCATCTGGTACTTCAAAGTACTGTCTCAGTAAATCTGGAACCATCGATCCCAAGATGTAGGATTTCACCTTCAGGTTATCATTATTCCATCTATCAAAAATTTCTCGCTCTTTTAGAGTGGAGTCAGGATCGATATCAACAGGTAATGGATTGATAGTGACATAAGTCAACATTTCAAATTCCAAGACAAGACGCATGTTCATTTCCCATTACAAATAGTTCTCGGCTCATTTTCGCTTATTGGAATCCAAAAGTTTCATCAATGGATTAGCGACAGCCAAGACAATATTTTTTAGAAGTAGCAAAACAATTTTCATTCCTAAAGTGATAACGCTAATTGATTATGGAATTTTAAATCTATTGGTGCCCTCCCACTACTTTACGTAATTCCGTAATCTCCCTTAATGGAAAAATAGAAATTTGACTATCAAAATTTCATAGCGGGAAGTGGATCACATGACATTTACTCCAGCCTCACGCTAATGACGATATTGGCCTTTATAAACTCAGTAGGTAGACCTCGAAGGTTAATCACTTCATGTGACTCCTAGTTTGGTCCTGAACCATTTCTTATCCTCACACTAATGACGATATTGGATTAAGACGTGTTCTAGGTGTATACTTATCAATGTGCACTAATGAGCTTCTTATGTACACCCTCACACTGACGTCGATATTGGGCGACTATGATAACTTATCACGCTACATCCAATGTTTTACCGGAGCGACCTAAGTTCTGAGCACTTATATCCTCACACTAATGAAGATATTGGATATAAGTAATAACAACTTATTCATTTATGTATTGACAAGAATGACTATATGATAATGCTCCAACATTATAATACTATTACTTAAAAGTAATCACCTAATCACGAGAGATTTATGACAATCAAGTCATTAACTTAATTAGGTCAAAGTTTTAATTTAAAACATGCAATACATATCCAATATGTCTTATGCATAATTAAATTAAAATTACTGTGGCATGTATTTAAAAATATGTGTTATGTGGTTAAGGATTTGCATTGATACCATTTCTTTGGGAAAGTCGTGAAATCCATAGGGTTGGATCTGTGCCCCGTGCAGAGGAAATGGGTTTAACCCATGGATATCAAGTATGGGTGTAATTGTAATTTATTTAATGAAATACTATATTCCATTAAGAGTATTTAGGGAAAAACCAAGACTAAATCAGAGTCCGGAAGCTCCAGAACGAAGCAAAATAAAAAATCTCGAGCGCACTGCCCTAATCACTTTTTTTTTTGTTTTCTTTTGAAAAGCTTCAGCTGACTTTCCAATGCTTAAACACTTCAAAAACACCCAAAATTAATTTTTAATTTAAAAACTAATATTAACACATGTTATAGAATAAAAATCAAGTTTTTCAAAATATCAAATATTTTTACAAAAATATAAATTTATTCTAAATACGCACTTGCGTAAATTTTGAATCCAATACACAAACTAAATTAGAATCCCAATAAGAAATGTCTCGTGAACAATTCTAGGTCACCTTAAGGTGGTCAAGTAATTATAAAATGGTAGCCATAGCTCTAAGCTTTAATCAAGAGTTCCAAACTCTAAATTATGTTTATGTCTAACATAAATATTTTGACCCAATTACAAGCATATTGTGTTTATACTTCCAAAGGATCCTAACACAATTGATTAGCCTTATTTCAACATTAATCTATGTGATCATGCATCTAATACACAAATGAACATAGCTTAGGAGAATATCAAACATTATCTAGTAAGCGTGATGCAAGATCCAATATACTTTTCCTTTGTTGAAATGGTTGGAGAACCTCCAAGGTGTGCAAGCTTGACTTCAAAATCCAATCTTGTTTCCAATACTTCTAAGCTTCACTTCAAGATCCAATCTTGATTTCTCCTAAATGAAATGTTGTAGAGATATCACAAGCTTCTCTAAACACTTCTCCAACTTAGGCTAATCTCTCTATAAGAATTTGCTTGTATTTGTACTTGTAATTAAAACCTTTCTTAAGCTGGCTATTTATAGCAAAAGTTAGGTAATTTTTAATTAATAAAAGTTGTAATCAACTTTTAAGTGTGCTTAATCTAATTTATCCAAATATGTATAATTAGATGTGACTAATCTCTATTGTCTCCCACTTTAATTTAATCCAATTAAATCAAGTCAAGGATTAGGAAATTGATTAGTTAAATATTTACCACCTTGATTTAATCCAATTAAATCAAGCCAAAAACACTTATTATTACATACTTACAATTACCATAATATCCTCAAATGGTATAGATAATTACGATTTTAGAATTAAACCCTTGAATTAATCCAATTAGGCCAAAGTAAATAATCAATGTTATCCAATAACACTTGATTATCTTACTTGATAATTATAATATCGAATATTATCTTTTATAAAAAATAATCGGCTATCCGAGTGCTCAATGAGTACACTTCATATTAGGACTCTCTAAGTTCAGACACGTTCGTCATATAAGCCTAGCTAATATGTACGCAATTCGACTAACTCCGAATTAGCGAAGAACACAAATGACCTTTCTGAACTATACAAGTCGAGGTTATCACATATGTTTAACAATCCTTCCGTTGTAGACTATCCGAGTTGTGCTTATGAAAAATAGAATACACCGTCAAGTTTCCAAACCGTACATCTCATGTCGACATGTCCATAATTCTTTACAACTGATCCGATCCACCCTAGGTGATCGGCTTTGGCCAAAGTCGTTAAGAATCATGACTTTACTTACATGGATACCTAAACCCCTTATGGAACACATATGGGCTGACAGATCCTATCTTACTTCACACTTGATTACTGAGTGCATTGGTCCACACCCAACGAACATCTAGAGGCCAGATCATAAAAGGTTTTTGACATACATGGTATCAAAGTGTGGAAGATCTCACATAAAATCAATATTATCCTATAGTCAAAGGATTATATATGCTACTCGACTCGAGGAGATTCATATTGATGGTGGTGTGTACTTCCAACTATTAGGAATTACCTATGAGTCATTCAATATTCGCTTCAACGATTACCCACATGTCTATACGAGTTTCCAAAACTCATGGTACATCGGGTTTAACCATTGGAACTCTAATTCCAATATACGACATGTGATAGTCTTCTAGGTTATAGGAATTCGATCGTATTCTAAAACCAACGACTAAAAATATTTACTTTAAGAATAGTTTACACCCAGTGTTAAAACTATTCTAAGGTCGATGTCATTCTTAGCTTATCTATACATAACATCACAATCGAAAGGATTTTTATGTAAGTAATGATAAAACTTTCAGATACTACAAGAAAATCCACATTTAATTCTACACAAATTGATATAGTGGTTGTGGTGAAGTCTTTCCAAGTGTGATTAAGAGAGAACTGTCTTCAACCATATTGTCTAGACACTTTGAGAGTCAGCCAAGTTATTACAGTTATAACTATGTATACATCTGAGTCTTCTTCCTCATCGTCCAGTTCTGCTAGTGATCTAGTTAAACTATCATCCACTCTTTGCTTACCTCGTTTATGCTCTAAAAGAATAGCTTCAAAGATTGAAAATCTTCTGGAAAATTCACATGTTCCAGAAGGTGTTCAATTTACAAAGACCCTTTCACTTATGTTAAACCCGTATAACCTATATAAAAGACCTAGTGTTGTTACTTGAAGTATTCATACTTTGATCTCTACAAATCTTCCTACTTCTAAAGAGTATATCCAATCCTCCAAACTGGATCAGTATGCTCTCAGATCTACGACGAATGAACAATATGTTGTTGTGGAGATTCCTAAAGAATTCATATGTCCTTTGAGATCAGAAGGGTACACTCATCTTCACATATGTGCTGTAAGAGTTATCTTAAATCTTCATGGAAGCAAAGGATAACCGGTCAAAGCCAGACTTGATTGTTGGATTCCAGATTTAAGGGGTACCAATACGCAGTGATTGACACTGTTTCCATTACTCTTTTGCTGGGAGTGTGTTGCTAACCTTCTACCAAAACTTTATTATGTCTTTACAGGATCCAAATCTGCCAGCAGCCTTGAAGATTTAAGTACAGATCTAATAAGCAGATCAAGTAGAGACATCCCTGATGGTTACCTTACATCACCAGTTGTTGTATCGTCTGTATAACCATGCCCTAGATCTACCATCTGTCGTAGCGTCTTCAGATGCCCTCATGATTTTGGCAGATCAAACCTTTTGCTGATAAGGTACCTACAATAGAGCAGATCCCACGACAGATCGAGAAGGAAGAGTTGCTAAAGCTCATACCTTTGGAATAACTGACCAACAATTAAAAATTTCTCCAGAATTCTCAGCCGGTCCAAAAAACTACTGTAATCTTCTCCAAATAGACAGATGGTACTGTTCACACATCTTTTGTTAAACCAGATGCTAGTGCGGTACCATTTCCCTACATGATTTCTCTAGATTCGACCAATGGTCTGCGAGAAAAAGATATCCCAGTTGAATCTTTTGATATAGAAGGCTATCGAATTAATGCAGCAAAGATCGATGGTCATTTTATCTGAGATGCACAAGGATCATACATGTGTGATCCATGTTGCGACTGTCATCTTCTTGATGATAGTGACGATGATGAAGATCTCCTTAAGATGAGGAGAAGAAGGAAGTCTAAAAAGCCAAAATCTATGTGCAAATCAGACAGATCATGGCAAGATGATTCAGAGAGCAGCTTTGCAGTTGGCGTCCACAGAGATGTGGAGAAAAAAGAACATCAACCTTTGAGGTTCATAGAAGAGAGAGAAAATAATGAGATCGTACTCAGAGAAAGATCTGGTCAGATCATAACCAAATTCTCCTCATCACATATCGCCCAAAGAATCATAGGGCTCCCAAGCCTCTCCCTCAGTTAAAATCTTGCATGATGTTTCAGCCATCAACATCTTCTTACCAGGAGCAGTTCCCACCGCTCGAGAAGACTAATGATCCATAAACTAAGGTTGTTTCCAGATCTTATGTCCATCCAACTACAGTTACACTCAGTGGTTAGGTGGAAGAACCAAGACAGCATGAAGCTATTTTAAATTGGCACATGCAGAACGCTAGACATAAAAATATTGTACTACACAATATTGAGACTAAAGTTGATCATGTTGTTTAGCATGTTCAGATGACAGAAACAGAGGTGGATTCATTAGCTATCCAACTACAATAGTTATATGAAATGACAGTGGCTCAAATTGCTTAGCTTGACAGAGATATAAGAACTATGGTTTCTCACAACTACTTTGGTCAGAAATTTGATCATAAAGAAGATGAGATAAAAAGATTGAAAACAGAACTTGCAAAAATGGATGCCGACATGCATACACCATTTGTTCCTCAGGCTTTCACACCTAGCCCATTTCCCCTACCTTCTTATACCCACCATACCAACCATATCCACCATCATCATTTACCTCATCTTAAATAGACTGGTAAAAAATCTATGGTAGTACCCATGATATTTGAAAACCAGAGCCTTCTAAAAGACAGTATACACAAAGCCCAGTTCCACCAACTCAACCATAACCAATATCACAACCCAGTCCTTCACAAGCCTATACACATCCTTCGAAAACTTGTGTTCCAGAAACACAATTCCCAACTGTACCACTACAAACACCCATGATCCAGCCAGCCATAACTATTCAACAAATTTACACCCAACAGCTTTCAACTAAAGAATCTGAAAATCCTGGACAGTCATGTGAATCCTCGAAGTCTGAGAGTGATTCCATCCAATCGAAATCCATTGAGTCAACTAGAGAGATGGCAGACATCACAAAGATGTTAATGGAAACATCTACTGGATCAAATGAGCCAATGATAAAAGAACCCTATGATACAATAGAACATGTGCCTATAGAAACAACGACACAACCTCCGCCAGCTTCTTCTAAGCTAGCGATAGGTCCTTGATTAACTTTTAATGATGTCTCATCGTCTAAATAGTCTGACGTGATGTTATGTTGATAAATCCAGGAGCTATGTTGTATAATGTCCTTGTAGAATTTGTCTATCGTACATTAGGAGCATTGAGAGAATGGTTCCCCAGTCTTGGAGAATACAGAAAACATAAATTTTATCAGGTCGATTCAGTGGCCACACCTATGGGAATTATCCATAAAAAAATTCCTTAGATAATGAGCCTCATTATTAGAAAATGCTCGTAAGGAATACTTTGAAATAAGGTGTTGTTCATTAAAAGTTAAAGATTTGAACACTCATTTCCAGAGAATGACCAAGCATTTCTATAAGCTTAACAAAATCAATGATCTAAATCTAAAGCATACTTATACTGCCTTTTTGCAGAGGAATTACATGATGAAATGCAGCACTTAATACGAGCTATAAAGCAGAAAGTAACAAATATGTCACTTGGCGAGATTCATTAGATTGCCCTCAAAGTTCTAGACAAGCTTTGTGAACAAAGAGCATTCATCAAAGAGTTGTTCAGCGACAATTAGTTATTCAAATCTGCTTGTAAAAAGCCTTATCTGTAGATCAAGTTCAAAGATCGCAAGAGTTGGGCATATCATTCAAAGAAAAAGTCTCATCATAAGCTCTTTAAGAAAAATAAGAGAAAGAATGAGAAACAACGTAAATAATGGCGTCCAGTCCGATATTTCAAATAGAAAGATCAGCGTGGAAAGCCTAAAGACAGCAGATGTTGCATTTGCAAAATGAAATGACATTTCTCAAAGGATTTTCCTAAGAATCTGTAGCAAGTTTCCAAGATTGTTTAAGAGATCCATCAGTATTCCAGGATTTATCTTGATGATGATGTAGATGTAGAATCATGATTTTCAAAACAAGATCATCCTGATAGTGAAACCGTGTTTGATATCAACAGTCACGAGCCTTCCAACTCAAGTGAATCCAGTTCAGATGATACCAGTAGCTCTGACAGCTACAGCCTGATGTTCACTATACAACCATATCAGACATTAAGGTTTACTGTTTCATTTCCTTTAGTCCAGTTACA
>SKCR01035209.1:0-147570 GCA_019454045.1 Zanthoxylum bungeanum
TAAATGTGTGTAAAATCTTTGCTTTGCGTTGTCCCAAAACTGCACCTACAGCAAAATCACTAGCATCACACATTATCTCAAATGGAAGGGTCCAGTCTGGTGCTACTATGATGGGAGCAGAGACCAGCTTCTATTTTAAGATTTCAAAGGCTTCCTGGCATTCTTGGTGAAGTTGAAACGCACATCCTTCTCCAGAAGATTGCATAGAGGTTTAGCAATCTCGGAAAAGTCTTTGATAAATCTCCTGTAAAAACCTGCATGTCCAAGAAAACTTCGAATACCTTTAACTGATGTTGGTGGAAGTAGTTTTTCAATTGTCTCTATCTTTGCTTTGTCTACCTCAATCCCCTTTTGTGAGATCTGGTGTCCAAGAACAATGCCTTCTTGCACCATAAAGTGGCATTTCTCCCAGTTGAGTACCAGGTTTGTATCTTCGCACCTTTGTAACACCTGTTCCAAATTTTGCAAACAATGATCAAAAGAATCTCCAAACACAGAAAAGTCATCCATGAATACCTCCATACTCTGCTCCAGCATGTCTGAGAAAATGGCCATCATGCAACGCTGAAAAGTGGCGGGGGCATTACATAATCCAAATGGCATCCTGCGGAAAGCAAAAGTACCATAGGGACAAGTAAATGTAGTTTTCTCCTGGTCTTCTGGGGCGATGGCAATCTGATTGTACCCTGAATATCCGTCAAGAAAGCAATAGAATTCATGTCCCGCCAGTCTGTCTAACATCTGGTCAATAAATGGTAATGGAAAATGGTCATTCCTCGTGGCTTTGTTCAGTTTTCGGTAGTCCATGCATACTCTCCATCCAGTTACTGTTCTTGTTGGGATTAGCTCATTTTTTTCATTGGTGACCACATTAATTCCTCCTTTCTTTGGCACACACTGCATAGGACTCACCCAACTACTGTCTGAGATGGGGTAAATGATGCCAGCATCTAACCATTTTATGATTTCTTTCTTCACGACTTCCTTCATGATTGGATTGAGTCTCCGTTGATGCTCCACTGTGGGTTTGTACTCATCGTTCATCAGGATCTTGTGCATGCAAAATGATGGACTAATGCCTCGAATGTCTGCTATAGTCCAGCCAATGGCTTTCTTGTGCTCTCGTAACACTCTCAGCAACTTTTCTTCCTGCTCCAATGTTAGTGAAGAAGAAATAATAACAGGTAATTCAAAAGAGTTTCCAAGAAATGCATACCTGAGATGGCTTGGAAGTAACTTCAGCTCCAACTGTGGTGGTTCTTCAATCGAAGGCTTGATTCGATCTTTCTTTGGTACTTCCAAACTTTCAACTGGTGGTGTTGCTTTGAATCAGAATGGTTTGTCAAGGTAGTTGATACATTCTAAGATTTTAGCATCTAGCTCACTGTCAGTCATGTTAGTGATGCAAGCTTCAAGTGTATCTGTAGGATTTGGCTCAGTATTTTGAATGATACTATCAAAAACATCAACTCTGAAGCATTCTTCTTCCTTTTCATCACTCGGGAATTTCATGGCTTTGAAAACATTAAAGGTCACTTCTTGGTCCTGTACTTTCATGGTCAATTCTCATTTTTGCACATCAATCACAGTTTTACCTGTAGCCAAGAATGGTCTCCCAAGAATGATAGGTATTTCTTTGTCTTCTTCCATGTCAAGGATGATGAAATCTGCTAGGAGAATTAGTTTTTCTACTTTCACCAACACATCTTCAACAACACCTGTTGGAAATACAAGTGTTCGGTCAGCAAGTTGCAATGAAACTGAGGTAGGCATTGCTTCTCCAATCTGCAGTTTCCTGTAAATAGAAAAAGACATCAAATTAACACTAGCACCTAAATCACATAAAGCCTTACCGATATAATGTTCTCCAATGGTGCATGGAACTGTGAAACTGCCAGGATCTTTCAACTTCGGGGGAAGTTTCCTCTGAATAATGGCGCTGCATTCTTCCGTTAATGCTACTGTTTCATAGTCTCCCAATCTCCGTTTTTGTGAAAGAATATCTTTCATGAATTTTACATAGCTGGGCATTTCTTCCAAGGCTTCTACAAATGGGATGTTGATGTGCAGCTTTTTGAAAACCTTCAGGAATCGAGCAAACTGCTTGTCCAGTTTATTTTTCTGAAGACGCTGAGGAAAATGTGGAGGTAGAGTGATCTGTTCTTTTTCCTTTGCTTCTTTTTCCTTTGCTTCTTTTTCCTCCATCGTTGTTCAGCTTCTTTTGGAACTTCTTCTTGGGACATCTTGATTCCAACATCTTTGTTGATTTCAGTACCGCTTTTCAAAGTAATGGCTTGACATTGCTCCTTCCCTCGGTTCCTTGGATTGGGTTCTGTGTTGCTGGGAATATTTCCTGGTGGTCTGTAACTCTGAGCATTGGCCAGTTGTCCGATTTGATTCTCCAGTGCTTTGATGGAAGCTGATTGGCTCTGAAAGATAGCATACTTTTTTTAACTGAGCCAACACTTCTGCTATTCCTGATTCATTTGCCTGCTCCGGGCCTTTGTTCTGTAGCTGGAATCCAGGTGGTGGATAGTTCTGCTGTTGGCCTGAATTGTTGCTCCATGAAAAATTAGGATGATTACTCCACCCTGGGTTGTAGGTGTTGGAATATGGATTGTTCCCCTGTCTGTTGAAATTGTTGACAAAATTCACCGTTTCTTCAAGTTGGTTTGATTCTGGTGCTCCTTTATATGGTGAACTTGTGGATCCAGTGGTAAGAGTCTCCATGAATTTGCATATCTGATCTAGCTTGGTGTTGACTGCTGTATTGGCTCAACTTTCATAAATTCCTGCAATTCTTTGGATCATGCTCCTTTCAGTTGGCCACAATGAATTGTTGTTGGCCATTTCTTCGATTAGTTCCCAGGCTTAATCTTCTCCTTTTGCCATTAAAGCTCCTCCAGCAGCAGCATCGTTGTGGTTCTCATTATTCCAGAAAGTCCATTATAGAATGTTTGGACTTGAAGCCATTTTGGAATCTCATGGTGAGGACATTTCCGGAGTAAATCTTTGTACCTTTCCCAAGCTTCGTAGAGAGTTTCTGAGTCTTGTTGCACAAAGGATGTGATGTCATTCCTCAGCTTTCCGGTTCTGGCTGGTGGAAAGTATTTTGCAAGAAATTTGGTGGCTAAAGTGTTCCATGTTGTGATAGAACCTGCTGGTAGTGAATGTAGCCAAGCTTTAGCTCTGTCCTTCAAGGAGTATGGGAAAACAGGCAATCTCATTGCTTCCTCAGCTTCTCGGTTGTAATTGAAAGTGCAGCAAACTTCCAATAAGTTGCTGATGTGGGCATTAGGATCTTCAGTTGCATTCCCCCCAAACTGAACTGACTGCTGAATCATCTGAATGCATGTTTTGATGTCTCCTGCATTTGCTGGTAAGAGAGGAAGTACAATACATGAAATGAGTCTATCAACCACCGGAATGGTTCTGTCTCGAATGGGAATTGGTGGTGCAACCTCAAAAGGTTCAGGCTCCATGTTGACTAAAGCTTCTTGGGCTTCTCGCCTTTCCCTTCTCAACTGTCTGATGGTTCTTTCAATTTCCGGGTCAAGCGGTCGAAGTTCAAAGCTTCTAGTTCGTCTCATGAAGATTCTGAAAACCTGAAACACAAGAAAACAAAAACAATAAGTAAAAAGAAAATTAGATACAAGTAAAGGTATCTAACCCCTAAACTAATAATAAAAGATAAATAAGTCCCCGGCAACGGCGCCAAAAACTTGACCGGCGTAAACACACACGTATAACGCAAGCGTACGTATCGTTCAAGTAGTATAAAAAGTATCGATCCCACGAGGACTTAATACCTAAGTTATTAATTTTATGAGGTTAAATGATTACTAGTATCTAACAGGTTGTTTAATTGATTTGAAATGACGACGATTCTAAATTTAAAGACAAGTAAATAAAATTGTTCGAAAGTAGATTTTAAGAAAATTCAATATTAAAAACTATCTATGGCTGTGATTTCTTTTAATATCATTTTAAAGATGAAGTGGTAATCTTATAGTTGTGTAAAATATTGATTTATTAACCTGGAACACTAAATTATGTAAAAGCCTCTTCCGATGGTCAATTACAAATACCTAGTATAATCCAATTGAACCATATGTCTATGTCAACCAAATTACCTAGATTCATTAAGATTAAGTTCCAATTATGGCTACCCCCGCCCGACAGGTATATTCCTATCCTGTAAGGAAATCTATTAAAGGGTTATCTATCCTCAAGGAAGATCGTGGGCTATTGAGTCTGAGATCTTAAACTTAAAATCTCTATGTCTAGTTCATTTTAAGTTTACCTAGTCAATTTAATTAATGGCCAGTTAATTAAAATTATTAAGATTAAGACTCAATAAATAAATTTTTATATTACCCAAACTATAATCTAACCCCATATAAACCGGTGATATTGAAATTCATCACAACCCTAGATACTAATTTAGTTACGACACATAGCTAGGGCTGGTAAAATAAAAGACATAAAATACTGAAAAGTAATTGCGGTAAAGTAAATACTGAAGGGTAAATTACAATAAAATAAATGCTAAGGTAAAAGGAATTACTTTTACTACTACTAATTTAGATATCTTCCATAAAATAATATATAAACTTGTGATATTATTACCAACCGACCAATCTGGCGGTATCCTGATTAAGTCAAATTAAGTCCAACCAGCCATTAAGGCGGTAATATTTGTCCATAACCAGCCATAAAGGCGGAACCAAAATAAAATTACCAACCGACCAATCTGGCGGTATCCTTGATTAGTCAGGTTTAAACCAGATTAAAATAAAATTACCAACCGACCAATATAGCGGTATCCTTTTTAAGTCAAATTTTAAATAGTGAATATATTATTTTAAAGGGAGATTAATCTAAATAGCAATAGTAAAAGAATTACCTTTCACCATAGCTGGGGAAGTTACCTCCTCATGATGAATAGTAAAAACTGTAAAAAGTAAGAAAGTAAATTACTATTATTACAAAACGTAATTAAAATTATTACAAAACAAAAAATAAAAATTAAAACGAAATTAGAGAGAGAAGAACTCCATATTTATATCAAAGAAATGGGAGAGAATGGTACAACAAATTCTGAAATCTCGAGCTCAATTTATAGGCGCGGGTAAGCTTCCAGCATCGCGACGCCAAGGGCTTTGGCGTCGCTACGCCAGAACAGTGAATCGTGGCATGCTCTCGGCTTGACACGTTGCGAGGCGGCTAAGAGGATAAGGCGACACGTGGCGAGGCGGCTAAGAGCTCAATTATTATGCTGACGTGGCGATGACGTGGCGCTGACATGGCAAGGCGGCTGAGATCAATTTTCGGCACCGTAGGATTGCGACATGTGTCAAAGCGTGATTGGCTAATGATGACGTGGCATGTTGACTCGGTTGACCTTCTGACGTGGACGATGACGTGGCACGACGCGTGGCAGAGTTGACTATTGACCGATGACGTGGCGATGACATGGATGACACGTGGCACACGTGGAAATTGTGAGTGTCGGCACCGTAGGATGATGACACGTGTCACGGCGCATGTTAGCATATCGGCTGTGATGGTGACACGTGGCACGACGCATTTTAGCAAAGTCAAACTTCTCAAATTCTGACCGTTGACCCGGCGCACGTTAGCAGATATGGTGCACGTTAGGCGTCGCGACGCTGATGACTTGGGCGTCGCGATGCGGAAAATTTACCGAAATACCCTTTTTGCCAATTTTTTCCTGTTTTGCTCCAAATCACCTCCGGAATGTCCTGAAACTTTATTTATCTACAAAATAACACAAAAACACATCAAAATATTCACATAACTCAAGAAACTATACAATATATTAGGTTAAATGAGTGGGAAATAGTGATAGATTTATCACTCATCAGCAAACAAAGCGGATACTTTGTTTGTGGTTTATCTATAGCTGTGATCCATTCTATAATTGTATGGCGACCTTGATCCAGGATCGTCTATGTGGAGACATGAGAATGAATGCACCTTATATAATGTGATCATATAGGACTGGACCTAGATAAAAATGAGTTTTTTTATAATTTCCATTAAATAAAGAAATTTATTTCGATCTACCAGATGGTCATATATGGATTGATCTTAATCCTGAGTGAATTACGAACTCCTGCATGACAGACTATGTCATTTGATTTACAAATGTGAGGTTGGTGTAGCAATCTCGACCAATAGCTACATACTTTGGGGACATGATTTGGTGTGTAGGTAGAAACGTTTTACATAGATATGTAGTTCACTCATTCTTGCGAGAAGTAGACGAGTATCTTTCTTAAGGGTTGATTTGACACTGAAGCGGTTAGAGCGCTCAAGTCTTTCTATTAGGAATAGAAAGATTAACATTCATAATGGTTATGGATAAATCGCTCATTAGAGAATCAATGGTACTTAAGGTAAAAAGAATTAGAAGGGTATAACGGACATTACGACCCGACTCTAATTACGAGATACTTGTGAATTGTTTAATTTGTATGTAATGACTATATCGATGGACACCAACGTGGTTCGGCTTAATTATCTATCTGCGACAACAAGAGTGCAGCTTCAGATTTTTAGTGGAATAAACCTGGAGTTAATAATTCGAAATATTTAATTAAGAGCTTAATTAATATTATGGGATTATTGGAGCTCGGAACAGTAGGTCCATTTGGTCGCCGTGCTAGCTCGATATACTATAGCAGATTAAATATAATTGGATAGTCCAATTATATACTCACACATGTAAATATTATTAATATGATGAATAATATTATTTTGTCACACTTGAAACTATATATTAAAGTTTAATATATGGTTTTTATAATAAATAATTATATGATAATTATTTATTATAAGTTATTAAATTATTTTGTATAATTTAATAAAGATATTATTTTTGTATTTCCAAAAATAGTTTTTTGGAAACCCTTTTGGTTACTTTGGAAATTATGAATATTGGAATGTGTGTTACACTTTTTCAAAAGGTATTAACACAATTTATTTTGAACATTCCTTTAATATAATGGTGACATTGAATACAAGATTTGATGTTACAAAAATTTTCAAAATAACCCTAGAGTGGCTGAAACATTGAGAGAGAGAAGGGAAAAGTTTTGTTTGGTTTTGGAAACAAAAACCCCCAAGTATAAAAGAAAATTAGATTTTCTTTTTTGCCGATCTCAATCCATTCTAACCTTAGCCACCTTTTCTTCTTCCAATACTCTCTCAAGTGTTGAGAGAAACAAAAACAAAAATAAGAAAAAAATAAAAGAAAAAACTTGTGTGACTTATAATCTCTAAAGAGTTTAGGGATTCGTATTGTGAGTGTAGTCCACCCCACGCTCTATTGGTAACGAGATATAACTCAGAAGACTTTTTGGTGTTGAACAAAAATCCATCCTCTTCCTTCTTCATTGACCCACGATAGTGAGCATTGTTTTTGCTCACTGTCGCACGTTGTATTGGTGAAAAGGTGCTCGGTTTATTTTGCGTTTGATCCAGAATTTTTAGGAAACTTTACGGGGTATTTTGGGGCTTTGTTCGGACTATTTTTGGCTGAAAAATCAGACCTAAAACATAGCATAAACTGATCAGCGAATTTGGTGCATTTCGGGTCCAAAACAGTCTAATTTTTATGTCGCTGTTTCGAGGCTGAAATTTTATCCAAAACAGAAGCAAAAATTCAGTCTTGGTGTTGGTAACATTCGACCATTCAAAGAGAATGGTAGAAAAAATTTTCGAATCCGATCCGAGTGTCTAACGTGTTTCCACTGCGCTAAGAAAGTGGTTCCTACAGTTGGGGTAGAAAATGAATGTGGTGCCTTCTGGGGAACTTAACTTTCAGGTGATGGATAAATCTTACTACCCAACAAGAAGATTTATAGTTAAATTAGATATGAGGACATATGATTATGGGTATTGGGAAATTTTAGAGATCTCATGTGCTCACTCAATAGCTAGGAATTTTTATACTAGACACAAAGTTGAGGAATACAACTTGTTTAGTAATGTTCAATCCTATTCCTAATGCTATAATATGAATGTCTATTGGAAGGCCGGATATTGATCCTGCAATTGTACTGAAGAAGATTAGAAAGCCAAAAGTGGCTAAAAAGAGAGCATCCAATGAGTCTCATAAACAGTCAAAGAGATTCTTCATCAATTGCCTCTTCTGCCATGGGACTAACCATGATGTGAGAGCATACTCTTTAAGGCTAAGTGTTTTAAGAGCTGCTAGAACTGCTAATAGTCAAGTTTGTATGTTTCTATAATTGGTTTTGGGTTTGGTTGAAAATGATATTGGATTCACTACATTGTATGTTTCCATGTAGGCGTTGAGTTCAAGTTCAAAGAGAAAGACTAGACAGCCAATTGTTGGAAGCAGCAAAAGAAAATGTACATAGACAATATCTTCATTTTCAAATGTTTCAACTATTTCTTTTACTTTCAAAAGATTCAAATATTTCTTTTGCTTTCTAAATATTGAAAAAATTATTTATTTTTCTTTGTCTTTCCAGATCCACCATCAACAGTTACTGCAACTCAGCCTTCACAATCATCAAAACAATCATATATCAAATCTACTTAACCTTGAAGTTTCTAAGTATGTTTTTTGAATATGCTCTTGTATGAACAATGAACTTTTATCAGACTTGTTATTCTTTATAAACTAATATTTTGCATAACTATGATACTTTTGAAACTATTTGAAAATACTTACTTTGGACAAGTTATTGGCTGACATTTTGAAGACATTGTGTTCATATATATTCCATCATTTACACATACATAATCCAATTACAATAGCACACAAAAGGATTACATATTTAAGCTTCACTTCAATGTTTTTTTAGTTATTTATATATCTTCGTTAGATCATCACTCTGATGCATGTATTGATCACCAATTAGGCTCTGATAACTTGTATTATAATTTATAAGTCTTCATCTGTAAGCCATTCCCAAAAACTATAATGTTTCAACCTGCTTAACCAGAACATAACATTCAGATTTTGCATTATAGTATATACCATAGCAACTGCTTGCATACAACAATGACAATATTTTGGATTGCATTTCACTATTCTTCCTTCGTTTGCTCCACTAAAATCAGCATTTGCATTGAGACTTGATTGCATATTTTTTTTGAAGTGTTGAGAAATTTCTAAGGTTTTTGACATATTATCTTCGACCGAACCGTACTTTCTTTATGTAGTAGCGAGTAGAACGTCTTCTTTCATCCCCTACTTCCATCTACGGTGGTCTTGCTCTCAAGGAGCTCACATGACGTGTTACAATAGTTTGGGATTGGTCAGTCGGTTTCTGATCCGCCACCCCGACCCTTCCATGCATTGCGGGCGGGAAGGGGGATTGGAAATCCCACCTTAAGGAATGCAACCCCGTATAGACGCATTGTCGGTCGAGCGATGTCAGAACAAGCATTAGATCTCCCCTGAAAAGAAGGTGATCTGACTGCACTTTCAGTACGGCGAAAGAAAAATCAAAAATTTCGTTCGACATGTAAGCTGGTAAAAAAACTGGATGAGAATGTATAGGAGGATGACTCTCCCCGGCAAAAGGAAAATAGACCCTTAGCTAAAGGTAGCTCGTCTCACCCAGAAGGTGGTAACAGTTGAGAATAAAGTCGTGAACGAGTGCGTAACGCGTGAGAATTTGCCCAGACTTCTCTGATCGTTCTGAGCAGATAACATAATACTCTCATAGAAGTCCCACGGGAAAAAAAGGTATTCCACTGAGAATTCTGGAAAATTGGCTATGGAGATTTCACGCGGTCAGAAATTCATAGAGACATCGAAAACATTGGTTGGTGGGTGGGGACAGTGATGCACATGTAACTGTGCCATTTATTGGGAAAAAAACATAAGCATCCCATGTGTCTCATTCTCGCACGAGATTCTTACTTCTTCAAGGCAACCTGAATCTTCCACTAGCACTTGAAGATGCCTTAGCAATAAAAAAGGAACCCCATAGTATCGATATACCACTTCTCATACTAAGGGCTAAAACCATTTCTCTTCCTTTTGTCATGAACAACTGCAGAACCTCCTATATATATCAATAGTGGTATACTTCCTACTTTCTTGGGTCAGCAGTGGATCTAGCTGCCTCCGATTATGATGATTGCGATTGAAGCTCCCGATGGTGTCTTTGTCAAGCTCAAAAGAAAAGTGAATGAGAATCGGACGTCTTTGAGACGACATTAAACGAATCTGGATCTGGTGAAGCAGCAAGTCAATGGTGCTAAGTGTTTGAGTTTTCAGCTTGAGCAAATATTTATATAGGTCAGCTCTTCAGAGAATCGTCAAACTTTGTCTCCAACGATCAAATTGCAACCACTATATCAAGTTTTTTTTCTTTTTCTATGGCCAAATTCGTCTTTTCCCATCAAGTTGCACTGTAGGGGCATTTCAATCATTAAATGCACTCCCTTAACAAACCTCACTCTGTTAACATCCATGTGGGTTTTGATACACTTTAATAAGACCTTACCTCCTATGTTATTCGATAAACATGTGGAGGAGATGAGACTGCGGTACCATCCAGATTGACACTAAGCAAGTGGAAGTTTGATGGAGTTGGTGCTTGGAGTGTCAATCCGAATTGTATATTTTATTATTTATTAATAAAATAACTACATTTTTCTTTTCCTACCTCATTAATGGTATTGTCATTATGCGTATTAGATTGATGTATAGATATACTAAGAATGACATCGACCTTAGAATAGTCTTGTAGTAATATTGGACACTAGGTGGTCCGACATTGAGATAAGTATTACTATAGTAAACTATTCTTAAAGTATAAATATATTCATAATCGTTGGTTTTGGAATACGGTCGAATTCTTATAACCTAGAAGACTAGCACATGTCGTATATTGGAATTGGAGTTCCAATGGTTTAAACCCGATGTACCATGAGCTTTGGAAGCTTGTATAGACGTGTGGGTATTGGTTGGACCGAATACTGAATGACTCACAGATGATTCCTAATAGTTGGAAGTACACACCACCGTCAATAGGAATCTCCTCAAGTCGAGTAGCATATGTAATCCTTTGACTATAATATATCATTGATTTTGTGTGAGATTCTCCACATTTTAATGCGATGTATGTCATAAATCTTTCATGGGCTGGCCTCTAGATGTTCGTTGGGTGTGGACTGATGCACTCAGTAATCAAGTGCGAAGCAAGATAGAATCTGTTGGCCCGTATGTGTATCATAATGGGTTTATGTATCTATGTTAATAAAGTCACGATTCTTAAAGCTTTGGCCAAAGTCGATCACCTAGGGTAGATCGCATCAGTTATGAAGAATCGTGGACATGTCGACATGAGATGTGCGCCTCGGAAACTTGACAATATATTCTATATTTCCTAACCACAACTCGGATAGCCTACAACAGAGGGATTGTTAAACATATGTGATAACCTTGATTTGTATAATTCATAAAGGTCGTTCGTGTTCTTCGCGAATTCGGAGGTGGCCGAATTGTGTACATATTAGCTAGGCTTATATGACGAACATGTTTGAACTTAGAGAGTCCCAATATTAAGTGTACTCATTGAGTACTTGGGTACCCGATTAATTTTGATAAAAGATAATATTCGATATTATAATTATCAACCAAGATAATCAAGTGTTATTGGATAACATTGATTATTTACTTTGACCTATTTGAATTAATTGGATTAATTCAAAATTACACAAAAGGCTTAATTGTAAATTCATAAATTTCTCTACCATTTGAGAATATTTTGGTAATTCCAAATTTGTATTAATAGGTGTAAATCTATATGTCTTGATTTAATTGGATTAAATCAAAGTGGTAGACATTGAACTAATCCATTAAGTAAAAAAATTGTCTTGATTTAATTTATTTAAATCAAAGTGGTAGACAATGGGATTAGTCACACCTAATTATGAATATTTGGATGAATTTAATTAAGCATACCTAATATTTGATAAGACATTTATTGATTAAAAATTGTCTAAGTTTTGCTATAAATAGCAAGCTTTAGGAATGTTTTAATTAAGCTTAAGCAAGGTAAAAATTTGTGAAAGTTATACACAAGTATTTTCTTAGAGAAAATTAGCCTAAGTTAGAGAAGTGTTTAAAAAAACTTGTGAGGTCTCTATAACATTTCATTTAGGAGAAATAAAGATTGGATCTTGGAGTGAAGCTTGCTAGCATTGGATTCAAGGTTTGATCTTGAAGAAAAGCTTGCACTTTGGAAGTTCTCTCACCATTTCAACAAAGAGAAGGAGATTAGATATTTGCTTCAAGCTTGCTATGTAAGTTTGAAATTCTCTTAAGTTATGAAATATGTATTGGATACATGATCACATAACTTAATGTTGAAATAAAGCTAATAAATTGTGTTAGGATACTTTAGAAGTATAAACACAACATACTTGTAATTAGGTAAAAAATGTTAATGTTGGACATGAAACAATTAATAAAAGTTTGGAACTCTAGATTAAAACTTAGAGCTATGGCTACCATTCTAGATTCACTTGACCACCTTTAGGTGAACTAGAATTGTCCATGAGACATTTCTAATTGGGATTCTAAAATAGTTTGTGTATTGGATTCAAAATTTACGCAAATGTGTATTTAGAATAAATTTATGTTTTTTGTAAAAATATCTGATATTTTGAAAAAATTGATTTTTATTTTATAACATGTGTTGATGTTGGTTTTGATGTTAAAAAATTAATTTTGGGTGTTTAGGAAAGACCGGAAAAAATTAGGGTAATAGGCCCTAATTGCTTCAGCTCCCTGGAAATTTTCCAGAGAGCTAAAGCTTTCATTTGAAATGAAAAAAAAAAAATCAGACCTATGCGCGCACGGTGCGAGCATGCACGATTCGCACGTTGTTTTTGTTTTGCTTTGTTCTAAAGTTTCCGGACTCCGATTCAGCCCCGGTTTTTTCCTATACACTTGTAATGAAATATAATATTTCATTAAATAATTTAAAATTATACTCATACTTGATATCCATGGGTTAGACCCATTTCCGCTGCGCGGGGCACCGATCCTGTTGGTACAGTTGTGGAACCCCTTGGGTCAGATCGGTATCCCGCGCAGCGGAAATGGGTCTAACTTATTGATATCAAGTATGAGTGTAATTTTAAATTATTTAATGAAATACTATATTCCATTACGAGCGTATAGGAAAAAATCGGGGCTGAATCGAAGTTCGGAAACTCACGAACGAAGCAAAACAAAAACAGCGCGCGTAGCTCGAACTGTGCGCGGGGGTGTAAAAATGAACAATTTCAAAATCAAAGGGTTAAACTAAACTTAAGCCAATTTTCGGGTGGGAAATTGATAATTACCCTAAATTATATATGCAAGCAAAGATTTAAGTTGGCTAAAAGGGGCAAAGCATAAAATTTAGCTCACATTTTCGTCGGGATAAAACAGAAACAAGCAATTTCCACACATTAACACTCATGTGGGTGGAAAAAAACAAACAGCTAGAGATCATATATACATTTTACAACTTCATGTTCTCTTACTCTATGCTACAGCATAAGTGAAGAGAAGTACTGCTCAAATTCTTGATCAATGGTTGGTTTCTTCTTGCCACGATGAGTTTCTGCATTTGAAAAACCCAATTCAGCAAATGAACTAAAATTAAAAGATCCAGTAATGCTTGCATCACAGAAGAAAAAAAAAGATTCAACGGAGACATGGTTAATTCATTGGCCTCCCATTCAACTAACAAATGACAAGTGGGATTGTCATTGCAATAAGTTTCCATGTCGAACAAAATTACCTTGGTTGACACTAAATCTTCCGGATGAAAGCACATAAGCATTTTCATTCCCCTCATTGGAGTTGAGAGTTTCTTCCATTTCCTTCTCTGTAAAATGTTCAGTGCTGACATGACCGTCTCCTGAGCAATGGTATTCAGCATGGCTTCCATATTCATTTAGATGCTCATCAAGATCCTCAACGTGAAGGGAAGTACTGTGCTCTTTGCCGACAAAAGCAAACTGCTCTTTGCCAGAGTCTCCTTCTGTTGCTGCTGTAATGTCTGAAAAGTAGCTGTGGCCCTTGAAACTGCTGGAGGCCAAATTAAGAGAAGAAGAGGAAGGCCCATCATATGACCACGATTTTCTATTCTCTGCCCGAAATTTAGATTCACCATGCAAAGGCATAGAAGAATCACAATCTTCTGCATAGCTATTGCTATTAGCAGATTCATGTTCAAATCCATCATCGGTGGCTCCTCCCTTAACATTTTTTTGCAAGTCCTCTACTTCTGGGATTTCATCAAGTGTAGAAAGGGATTTAGATGGAAAGCTTCCATCTGAGCATATAAGCTTTGCTATTGGCAAGCCCAAGTGCTCAGCCTGTAACTTTCTTTTCTTATTCAAGTCAATAACATCGGCCCTCAATATTTCATTAATGAGGATGCTGAAAAAAGTGACAGAAAAGGGTCAATAATCTACAGCTTGTGAGAATCAGCATTTTGCAATATATAGCTAAATAAGAGATGTTGAATCTCTAAATCAATATACTGTATCTAAATAGCAAAACAAATACAAAGAAATACACAATGATGTGCCCTTGTAGTCTGGTTGGTAAAAATAAGTGCTTTCAAAGTGCATCGCCTAGGTTTGAGGATAGAGGGAGGTAAGGGGTTAAAATATATTTAGGCTTGTCCACCCCCTTGCCTTTAAAAAAAAGGGAAAAGAAAACACAATAATGTGCTTTGGCTTTTTAGCTAGTATCCATGAGCAAAGAAAGAAGAAGATAATTTTATTGACAAATGGGCATGCACAAATGTTGGAGAATAACACTTAGAACCCAAACAACAACATGGGACACAAATGTTGGAGAATAACACGTAGAACCCAAACAACAATACACCCTAATTTCTCTCTCGCTGAAGATAAGTCTCAAATTTCACTCGAATGCAACTCTCACATATCTCAAAATGGAGAGCTATTTATGGGTTGGAGTGTCAACAAAAATGGACCAAAATCTTAGTAATCAAATCTCACACCTATCAAATAGTTTGGCTTGAGAACTTGAACTATGTTTTGTGACATTTAATGGTTGATACCATTTTTTACCATCATGATGAACATGATTCAAGTCGTGATTTTTCAACAAATCTCCACCTTTAACTTGAATAGTACCAGACTTCACAATGCCATTTACTTAACAAAGAACCTAGTTTATTATGCTTATGTAAATTTTCACTTTGTGCAGAAAATTATTAATGAAGGAACATCAAAAGATTAAGACCGTTGAGAATCCTATAGACATGATGGCCAAGGAGGTGTTGGGATCAAATTTACCTATTGTCTAACTAATCTCAATCTCTTGTATTTGATTATATTCAAGTCAAAATGAAAATTTGTTGAAAAATGCATTTTTATATAGTGTTTTGGAGGAACATGGTAAAATTGATTGTTTAGAAATAAGAAAACAATCTCCAATATATGATTTTAGAATCCCTATTATTGTAAATACAATAGAATGAATTCAACAGTTTCTTTCATTAGTTAACATTGATGATAAGCCATTAAATGCAAAAAAAAATTTCCTCACTAGTTAGCAGTGGCTTAATGAATACCTTAATGAACAAAGCTTCTTAAAGAACAAACATTTTCCACCGATCTCATAGATAACAAATAACTAGTAGTTGGATTCTCCTGGAAAAACCCAACAAAAATAAAAAACAAAAAACAAAAAAACAAAAACAAAAAATAAAATTTTCAACCTAGAAAAAATGAACTTGATTTAAGATGGGATGATTTATTCAAAAAATCATACTTCAACCTTCAATCATGTGATTCATGCCCATCAAGTTCACTTCCTCTTACCACACAAATTTTTAAAACCAAAACACTTCCAAGTTCAAATATTGTGGCCATCAAAACGAAAACGAAAGATTTCAATTTTGTGACAAAAGTTAACCATAACAAAGATTGAGCTACATACAGTACAGATACAGACCACAAAACAAGGACTAAAATGAAAACAAATTAAGGAAGTTGAAGTAAAACCTGTTAATCTCAGATTGGTTAACTTTATCCACTTCCATTTTCAGGCTGAGAGAGGAACTGAAACCAAGAAGATGATAAAAGCTTCGTTCGAGGTTATCTGAGAATAAATCACCTGCTTTCTTTCTTTTTTTCATTTTGGATGTCAAGTTGAAGCTCCTTTAAGGAGCGTGTGAAACACGAACTAATAATATCAGGAAGCTTCGCTCTTAAGTGGTCGCTGTAGATTGATTTGGGCGCGTAAGTTGATGATTAGGACAAAGACCATGCGAGTCCACGTGAGTTATTCCTAGGTGGCACAATGGGTTCACAGTTTTGAAGTGGTGTGTTTTATTTGGAGTTCTATCATTTAGGTCCCTGTTTGTTTAATTGTTTTAGCTAAGGGAATAATTAATTAATTTATATCATATAGGTCTTTAATCTCGCACTCTCTTGAACTCTTCACATAAATATTTTAAAACTAACACCCCATTATCATCTGGGCAGTTTAATCGGAGCGATTTGCAATTAATCGAAAATATTTGGGGATTAGTAAAAAATTAGTGGAGAATACTAAAGTTGATATTTCGTATGAGAATAAATTTTTTTACCCATTTTTTAATTACTAAAAATCATTCATTTATCATAAAATTGAGAGAGGTCACTAAAATCTCCAAAGAAGAAGAAAAAAAAGAAAAGAAAAAGAAAATGGGTATTTCTGCGAATCGAATCCAAGTTACCAGATTCATTTAAATATGAAAATTCTCTCTACGGTTAATTTTTGTATTTTTGTATTTTTTAATTTATCTATGTACACTTGAAGATTCGTTAGAATTACTTCTAATATATCTCATATTGATTATACATCGAACTTATAAATTTTTTTGAGCTCTCATGTGTTTTTTTATCCGCAATCAAATACAAACAACTCTTAAACTTGTGAATTTACATCTTAAGGAGCTTTATTATTATGATAATTTTTTTTAATCACTTTCTGGATTATTTGAGTGATTAGAGTGTTGGGGATACACTTGTGCTATTATATTAAAAGTGTGAGAAATACTTCGAGTGTGATGAGATACTTGTAAAAGTTGGATCGGCACCCTTAAAATCAATTGTTGTAAAATATTTGGTTTATATCTTTTGAGGTGAATTTGATCATCTTTGAGTACAAAAACAATATTAATTTGATTGATTTTCAGAAAGTCAATTAATATAGTGAATTCTCAAGTGGATAATTTGGAGGCTTGGAGATATATGAATTTATCGAACCACGTGAAAATCTAACGTGGAGTATCTTTAACCTCTTCTCTTGCATTTGAATTGATTATTGTTGATAATGTTTTTGAGATGATATGTTTAGACGGTGAATATTATTGAGATTTTGTTTGTGAATGTTGTTGGGACTTAAATTGAATATCCTAAAATTGTGGAAGTTGTTGGAACTTGATTGAGTTAAATGAATTTGTGAGTGTTGATTTATCATTTTATTGAATTAAGATCGTTTAGACTTGGAAAAATTTTAATATCCGATTCATAAAAAAAATTAAAATAAAATTTAAGTTAACAAAGCACTGAAATATGCTTACAAGTCATTTTATAAAAAAAAAAATTGAGAAATTGTTGATTGTATACTCAATATTTGAAATATTATCGAAAATATGTAAATCTTGTATATATATTTTTTTATCGGTCTACCTAAAGATATTGTAAACGTTTATTTATCATGTAACATATGTATACCAAATATTTGATAAACTTTTCAATTACATACCAAAAAATTACACACTTTTGATGCATTTTTCAATCTTTCAGTGTATTAGTGAAAAAACTCTGGATTTATGATTTTATGATAACATGTCAAATATTAAATATATAATGATATCCAAAATAAATTATTGTATTCTCTAATTTTTTTTATTTTTTTTTGATTTTAGTGAAAATGTTATCCAAAATAAGTTTGTAATATAAAGTTACATGAAGAACAGATTTGTTTATGGGGACAATTGTCATTGCTTTTCCAATAATTTCTTTCATTGTTCAGCTGGGATTTCGATTCCCTCTTTGTACATTGTGTTAATAATGTAGCCGGTGTGTCTGCTTTGTAAAACAAGACGACAAAAAAAAGAAAACAACTGATCTAATTCTTAATGTTCCCAAAACCGATTTACTTCAGCTATTGACAAACTCTTTTTAACACAATATATATATATATACCTCCCTCCCTCCCTCTCTACTCACTGAACTTGCAACAAACAGCTTGGAGGTTCCCACGCTGGCGATATCGCCGGTGATCATCTTTTTCTTCTGCCTGAATTGCCCCAAAACAGAATAACCTATATGCATGAAAGAAGCTACCGGATATTGTCAGAATATCAGCATTTACCCATCTGTCAACGGTTAAGGTTAAAGATCCTGTTATTTCCAATGAGATGCCATGACCGAGCAAATTCAGATATCTATTTTGACATTGATTCACCGATAGCGTTATGATAGGCTGTGCGGAAGTTGAGCCCGGAACCAATATGTCTTGATGTAGGGCATAACCAGCTGAAGATATTTGGACCAAGTACCTAAAGAATTCATACAAACCAGTTCAGCATATGATGGATATGCACAATAAATCAGAGTACACGTGAATGCAAGCGTATACAAACTCGCTCAGAAGGTAAAAAAATGTTTCAACTGCAAGTTTGACAATCTCTTCATCCCTAAGCCGCAGGAATATGTAACACTTCCTCTTAATTAATCGTTTAACTTCTCCAACTAAAAGGACGGAGAGAGAGAGAGAAAAGAGAGGAAGGGTAGAAAGAATAAGGTCTCCAACTAGAACCATGCCTGGGCTGCCAATCTGGTCATGCTACATTTAGACTGATGTGCCACAGGCAGAGTGGCCCAGCCATAGAATGACAACAGCAGTCAGCAAGCAACACATCTAGGCAAGTTAATGGTTAACCAGATAGGACGTTATGGGCCTGACATGTACTGATGTACCTAACGTAACAATCAGGTAGAGCTCAACATTGTCAACAAAAAACAAAAGCACAGCTCAACAAGTAATTAGTTCATCATACTGACCTCAATAATATTGAAGGTTATTTAACCCCAAAAATGCAAAGTGACAACGAAACTAAGCTTTCAAGAAAGCAGGGTATGCAAATTTTGCACCTGTATGTGGCAAACATAGAAGGATTTCCAATGCACTAAAATCAAAGTCATGAAGGCATTGTAGGAAATTAGAACAAACTTGCACCAAATTTAAGATGCTTCAATTTCAGTCGATGGCCATTGGCTCTCAAAAAACAAACTTGATAGTAGTTTACATGTTGATGCCCATTGGCTTCCAACATTCACTAAAGGCATATTTTTGATCTGTTACTCAAGAAGGACAAGAATGGCACTTACTGTTATCAAATTTTCATAGATACCCAGATCATATGGATGCTTATAGACAGTCCCACCTTTCTCTGCAAGCCACAAAGCTCTAACTCCTTCATGGTACTGAAAGAAAATGTTAAGAAAAAATGAGACGTACTAAAAAAAACTGGTCATAATTTAAAAGCAAACTGTCCATCAAAGGGTATGAAATACAAAAGTAGGAATAGTTCAAATAACCTCTATTGTTGTTTTGTTGTGCAAAATGAGGTAGATATGCCAACCTAGAAGGACACTCAGTGCCACACTTAAGGGGACTAGCAACAGTCCAGAAATTACCTGAAAATGAAACATGATAAGCAAAATGAAAAATATGCTAGGTTCTAACTCAAACCAAACAGATGGCTGTTAAGATTACATAAGCAGTTCTGAAAGATCCTCCATTTTGCTGCTCATCCTCCAGAGCATCGTTAGTTAAACTACCAACAAGCAAAACCTGAAAATTGTGAAGAAAACCCAAAATTGTGGTCTTAGTTCAAATATTCTCCATAAGAAAGAACAAAGAGAAGTGCAAATACGAGTAAAAATGTTACAATTCTGCAAAAATAAAAGCAACAAGAAGTCAGAAAGTCAAATTCACCATGTAACAGCATTAAAAAAAGCATAAAAAAATAGAAGAAAAGGTAAATGTCCAATCTTTTTATTAGAAAAAAAATTCAACGTACCAAAGAGTAGATGCATGCAACCACAGCATACAAAACAAAGATGAAGAAGACCTTATAGTTTGCATGGCCGACGCAATTACTTATCCAAATGCAGTGGTGATCCTTACAATCAAGAGGCATCACTTTAACACATTATCCAGGAGATTTGAAATAAAAGGCAGGAATTATAACATAGATCACGCGTACCATTCGCAAAACACATCTTTTGCAAACACGGCAATGATGTGCACGAGGAGGTTTGTGGTGCGCACACTTTTGACAATACCTCAAGTCTCCTCCCTGCAAAAAGATTCCAAAGACTCGTAAGCCAGGAGTTAAGATCTCAATGAAGAGAAAATAGCATTATAAATATTTTATCAAATTACAAGTCACCATTTTTCTTTAAAGTCAATAATTAACTTAACCAATATGAGAAAGCAGTTGATCACAACAACGATCATCTTTCACGCACCTACTCACAATAATTTACAACTACGAAGCTAGCACTTATTATGCAAATCTCATTCTCCAACCAACTAAGGTGTACATAAACTCATCAAAAGACATGAACTACAACATAAAATTTTAGCTGATCCAAAAAAGTTACAAGTAAATTCCTCATATTACCACATGGGCTCTGAGTCAGAATACGGAAAAAGTTTCAACGCATTTTGGTTAGCAAAGATGTCAGGTAACATATATCAAAGTCACAAGTTACCTCAACAACATAGGGTAATTTATTTGTATTATAATTCGAATAGGGGAAAAGTTTCTTTTGGAGGCCAACAAGCTTATAGCATATTAATGGACAACGAAAAAGACAAACCCCAACAACCACAATTCCTATATTCCTTTCTTTTCATTTAATTTACAATCCAAAATCATCACAAATGGTACCAGATGATGCAATGCCAACGTTAGCCAGAAAGGCCAATAAGCATCTAATAAAAACACAAGGGGCAATATTTCCATCAACTTAGAAGGTCAATAACCAACCCCATATATGCAAGGTTCAAATGTGCCACTGAAGGAAATATGATGCTTCAAGTATTAATATTTGATATTGAGCATTCTGCTTTCAGATGACACGTATAGAAGGTTGTAAGAGTCAAATAACGTCATTTCATTGACACCGATAAATTTAATTAGAGCAAAAACTGGGTATTTATACAGTGAACAAGAGATGACCCAACTCAAATCAAATGAGGATATGACCTTCATCTGCACGTGGAGATTGTGAAGAGCATTTAAACTGTCAGAATATGCTAATCCCATAGGAATCCCTTGGAAACATCACAAATTAGATTCCACTAACAGATATGAAACAATATTGACTTCTAGAAAAAAATAACTTTTTATTTTTTATTCTTTCACATGTCAATAATCTCGTGGAAGATCAAATGTATTGGCCTATGACCTCAATACATCCTTTATAATCATCCATTTGCCGAGCAAGGAAATTACAACATTGATGCTAGATAGAAGGGACTCTAAGGCCCCGAAAACAACAATATAATCATTGGTAGATACAGTACCATCCATCTAGTTATAATGTTACTACCATTGAGGATCAATCTAGTTAATGCTAGAGAGACAAAATAACAAATTTTATTAGATCGAAACAAACAACGCAAAATCCTAACGCAAACATAATACAACTTGGCATTGCTTCATGGGCTCACTAATGATCACCAAGTGTTCTTTTCCAGTCTCCACTATCTAATTACTATATCATCTAGAATACAGTGCTGATTTATACATATCCTGGTCATACATTGCAATGTTTGAAAGCAAATATTTTAATGTTAGCTTAAATTCTTCATTAAAAACCACAGAATCAGGTAATTATGTGTCTAATTTTAGAAAAAAAAAATGATAAATTTGCTTATTACACATCTCTCAAAATCTTAACAATTATGAACATTTTAAAAAACAGAACCAAATCATTATTTAAACATCTTCTGCAAAATAAAACTCAAAATACAATGCCTTCTTGTATCTCTCACTCCAGATCAGCTCATAAAAGAGCAAAAGCCACATTATAACTAAAATTTAGAAGTCAAATAAAAATCATTCCTTTAAACACATATAACTAAAACAAAATCACATGGAACAAAAATAAATAAAAAATTTTAAACCATTCAATCAATGTAGAAAGTGAAATTTAGATACAAAATTTAATGTACCTTGCGCTTGATCTCATGCATAGGGTTTTGGTCATCTTCAATATCAGGCATGTAATTGGCGGGTACCCGACCTGGATCCCTTAAGATAGCGACACAGTAATTGAACACACACATGAGAGCCACCGCGGTGAAAACGACGGCGTTCATTAAACCGGGAGAGGACATGAGACCGAACCAGCGGTCTATGAAAATGAAGACAGTGGTAAAATATATGTAACAGATCGCCAAAACGACGACAGTTACAGGAAGCGAGAAATTGAAGCCCTTCGTCATTATTTGGCGGATGATTACGGAGACGGTAACGGAGGCACCGGCGTTCTAACGACGGCGTCTCCGTGCGTTTTTATTTTGTTTTATGAAGAGAAGTGTTAAAAGTTGGTGACGGGACGGGTCTGTACAATTCCAGATGGTAACGGTGACGTTAGTTTGGAGTTTTAGTTAGAAGGACTTCAAGTTTTACTATTTTACGAAAAGGTCCAAATTTAGAATGAAAATATAATTTTCACCACTCACTTTTTAAGTGTGTAATTTGGTCGTGAAAGTAGAGTGGCCAGCAATCGGGAAGAAACGAGATTTATCAATCTTTTTTTATTCTAAATCCTTAAAGATATGGGATTTTGAATCTGATCTGAGTTTAGAAATTTCTATTGAGAGAAAAAATGAATGGAAATGAATTTCCATTTTTCCTTTAATGAAATGAAATTTTTTTTTTAACCACACAATTGTCTTATTTAATTAGGGCTAAGAAATAAGTTATGAAATTAAAGCATATGGTTTATTTTGCATGATTTGTAAATAATTGCACATATATGTGTTTTACCCTAATTCTAAAAAAGGTCAAAAAATCATTAAGAAAAGGAAAAAAAAAGCATAACGATCCAAATCCAATGATTGGATATGAAATTAAAAAAAATATTTGTATGCTACTATTTGGATTAGGTCCGGTCGCGGTTTGATTTCAGTTCGGAACTGGAACTGCCTGGAATCTCCAGTTTTAGGAACCGGCGGTTCCAATTCCAAGAACCGGAAAAATAATTTTGCTGTTCGGTTTCGGCTCCTCTTTTTGAGGATCCGAAAAGGCAAAAAATAATAATTTAATAATGAATTAGTGAAGTACAAAATTTTACCATGAAGATCATGATTATGTTGATATTTTTATAGTAATATTTTTTTTAATTTAATTAAAATTAATTTTATTTTATTAATTTTTTATTAATACAATTCATAACCGAAACCACTGGTTCCGGAACCACAATTTTATGATTTGGTTCTGGAACTGTGGTCAGGCCTAATTTGAATTATGGACTTGGTTACAAAATTAGAAAATAATAGTATCTTTTATCCAAGAGTTTAAGTAGAGGTTAGACTATATGTATTTTAAAAAAAAATATTTTGGACACTTTATTATTTTGAGTAATAATTTATCGAATTTAAAAAAAATTACTCTCTCCACCTCAATTTGGTAGTCAAATTTGCTTTTCCACATGGATAAAAAAGTTTAGTTAATGTAGTTAAAACAATAAATTTAATCATTGTTTTCCTAATACGTCCTTCATTAAAACTATCATCTCATACATCATTATATAGTTTGTTGGTTCCATGTGTGTTGACAACTTTCGTAACAAAGTAAGTTCAAATGAGTTGTAATAAGTTTTGAAGATCTCGAAGTAATTAGACTAGTATTTGGAAGACTTTGCATGAAAATATCATAAGCTCGTTTGTGCTGCATTCGTTATTGTATTCGAACGAGGTTCGTTAGTGTCATGTTCGTTCTAACATTCGAACAGAATTGGGCAGAGGCTTCTCGTGCATGGTACGTTATTCATCTCGTATGAACGAAACCTTCCAGACAGTTCATGTTCGTCATGCGTTTATCAGGCTGTTCAAATGGATTTGCAGAACATTGTGCGTTTTTCACGCGTGCATTGAGTGTCCGAACGAGACTGCTAGATTTTGTTAGTGTGGACGCATTTTCAAGGCTTTTCTGGACTAGGAAAACCCTACCTATTTAAACACAGCCTTAGCCACTTTTCCTTTGGTTGATTGATTTGCTGGAAACAAATAATGTCATATCTAGTATATTTCAAGTATTTCATGTGCATTGTATGTCAAACATGCATGTATTTAAGATCGGTTATCTCAGTTTTATATTATGACAAGTTTCACATGTACAAGCTGTTGGGACGAATGTGAGACCCCTAGGGTCCGATCAATGCCCCGCGCGGCAGAAGTGGGTCTACCCCATGGATATCAAGCATGAGTGTATTTTTAAATTATTTTAATGAAAACTATATTCCGTTACGAGTCCGTGGGAAAAAAACAAAGACCAAATCGAAGTCCAGAAACTTCAGAAATGAGAAAATCAAAGTTTCAGTGCTCATGAGCATCAGCTCTCGGGGCATCGTGACGCGCAGGCTTGGGCGTTGTAACACCCAATTTACGAGAGTCAGCGTCGCACCGTGTAAGATTTATTGTCGCGACTCTCAATCTTCGATAGCTTGGCGTCGCGCCGCGCAAGGGTTAGCGTTGCGATGTCAGAAGGTTTAAAAGTTCAATATCGCGATGTTGGGGTCAATGTCGCGGCGTTGTCTTATGTAAAATATTGGCAGAGAGTATTTTAACCTTCAAATCAATTCTAAATACTTCCAATTTTCTCCAAATACTTCAATACACCTAAAATCTAATTTTAACATCAAAACCAACATCAACACATATTATACAACAAACATACATATATGCATTTCTTTGGATCAACACATAAACCAAAATAGAATCTCACAATAAAATGACTCATGAACAATTCTAGGTCACTCAAAGGTAGTCAAATGATTCTAAAATGGTAGCCATAGCTCCAAGCTATCATCTAGAGTTCCAAACTTTAATTTAATATTTCATGTCTAACATGAACATATTTTACCCAATTACAAGCATCCACACACAATTCATTAGCCTAGTTTCAACCTCAAGCTATGTTATTATGCATACAATGCATAATACATCACTATATGCTTCATTAATGAAAATAACTCACTAATGAAAATATAACTTTAAAGAATATCAAACTCACATAGTAAGCTTAATGAAAATAACTCATTAAGGGACCGAGCTTCCATTCGACTGGCTGCTCATCAACAGAGGATTGCCAGATTCTTCGACAAGAACGTCAGAAGCAGGACATTCAAGGCGGGATTGGGTCATACGCAGAGTATTCCAGAACACAAAGGAAATTGGAGATGGAAAGTTGGGACCAAACTGGGAAGGTCCGTACCTCGTCACAAAAATTTTCGGGAGGGGAGCCTACAAGCTACAAACCTTGGAAGGGAATCATGTCCGCAACAGTTGGAACACAGTTCATCTTAAACGGTTCATCTGGTAACACTTATGTTTTGTTATTTTTAGAAGTAATTACCTTTCTCAGTACTTAGTTGTCTTTCAAAATATGAAATAAAGAAATTTGTAGAAGTCATTCGACTGATTGCAATAAAAGTTCATTCATGAAAATCATTCATTAGTGACTCTCCCTCATACGTCAAAATAGGGTGCACTGTTCAAATATCTTCGTATCACCTTTCCATTCGACAACACGGTTTTACTTTATACAAAATGTTAACAAAAAACCTTACGTACATTAAAATATAAAATCCTTAAACTTCAAAGCCACTAGTTGGTCCTTCTTCGGAAGCCGTTGGAATGCTGGCAAAAAGATCTTCTTGAACTTCAAACTCCATCCTGGCTTCAGTATCGACCACAGCCGGTCCAGCATCCTCTCCTTCCTCCAATCGTTCTTCAAAGCTTCTCATTTCAGCTTCAGGAACTGCCATTGATTCTACCTCGCCCTTCTTTGACTCGACCGCCTCACATTTTCCTTCCTCACCATCCTCCATCGACGAGGAAAGATCGGCTACACGCCTCTCGTATTCTCGGATCCATTTCTCGGGCTTCCAGTCTACATGATTCCCAGCAAGATATTCCTTCATCAAATCATATATATCCTTCATCATGGAGTCGATGGCAATTTCCTCCATTTGTTCTAACAATTGTTCATTTTACTTCTTCACGTTCTCAAAACTTTGCTTATAACTGTCGATCATTAATTCAGACGTTTCCTTCTCCATCTTTAAAGTAGTCTTGACTTCCTTCAACTCATTCTCAAGACATTTTTCCTTCCTTTGAGAAGCAACCAACCCGCACTTCAGTTCTGAAGCCTCATTCCTCACCACTGACAACGTTTTCTCCAGCTCCCTGATCCTTCGTTGATTAGATTCCACATTTTTCCGCATGTACAGACTACATTCCAATGCCTGAAACAGCCCAAGTATGAGATAAAAAAAAGGTATTTGCTAAACTCACTTGATAGTTCAGAGTTATGGCTTTCTTCATAGCCTCCACTGGACCGATCCGTGTTAACCTTTCTTCATCCCCCTCCAGTAGAAGCCTATCCATAAATTAATCGATGTTTGAGGGATTTGAGATTGTAGTCGACTCGCAGGAACCTTTAAAATGATATTATCAACGTCTTCCTCCACATCAGTAATAAGTTTCCTTTTCTTCCATGCGGGAGTCATTTCAGTCGATTTCCCCTTTTATACTGTAGCCTCACTTGAGACGACCTCTTTTAATTGAGTACCAGTTTCTTTCTCGATTTCAACTTCTTTGCTTTCCTCCGATTATTCATTTCGTCGAGTGAGGTTACTGTAAATGGTCCAGTTATCATGTCCTCTGCGCATAAAAGTTGGCTTTCGAAATTTAGACTCTCCGTATAACTCTTGACACAACCATCTATAATTTATCACGGGCAACATGTCGTTACAAAAGGCCAGAAGTGTACCTTCTCATTCTCGGCTGTGAATATCCTTCCACAACAGAGTCGCCCTCAATCTTTTCTCCACTAAGATGGTTTTATAGTACCTTTCTTCAGCCGGCAAAGTTAGAATCGCTCTGGTATTGGAAATTATTCGAGCAGTCGAGACAAATGATTTATTTCGTAAAGGATCTGCAGCAACAAATGCATGGTTATTTAAAATTCGTAGGAAGATTCGAGGATTAAAACATTAAAGAAGAAATGATACTCACTCGACAAAATCTGATATTCCAAGATTCTACCAGCCCCGACCGATCCAAATATACCATCACCCCTTGCGAAGAAATAATCAGATTGCCAATTCCCCCTATCATTGGTCGGCAATCTGGTAACTAAATGTGCCTTCCTCTGGCGAAGGATCAGGGTATATCTTCATTTCTCCTTCAAATGTTCTTTCAGGTAGTATGTGGCCAAAACATCATTCACCTCAAAAAGCACTCCTAACTCGAAAGACATGCATTCAATCGACAATAAAATCCTCTATACATTAGGCATCAACTGAGAATGCGCTATCTCAAAATGATCCAGAACTTCCCAAACTAGTCTTGGTATGGGGAACCTCATCCCGTCAGAGAATGGACGCACGTAGAATCTCATCCATCTCAGAACCTTATAATCAATCCTCTCACTCGACAAAGGTACCCTTAGTTCCAAAGAGTCGGGAAACCTATATTTGCACCTGATTTCCCTAAGCAGTTTTCCAGTCATTCGACTAACATGATTCTTAGATAATAAGTTAGTTGGTTCGCTTGTACTAGGAAATTCCCTCGACTCTCCAACGGCTGGTAAAGTCCTCAATGGTATGGCCTCGATAGGGGTCTCCAAGGATGGCCTAGCTAAGGTAATTATTATGACTTCGATCAACTCGTGACACGACCAGTCCTTATATATTTCATCTTCCTTCGTCTCACTCGAAGATGATCCGACATAACTATCAATCTTAGCACTTAGGCTGCCTAAGGTTTCTCCACTCGACATCCTCCAAACAGCAAGTATATAAACACTAAACTCCTTAGCAAACCTACTTCCTAAAGATAAAAACCCACAAACACAATT
This sequence comes from Zanthoxylum bungeanum, assembly GCA_019454045.1. NCBI lineage: Eukaryota > Viridiplantae > Streptophyta > Magnoliopsida > Sapindales > Rutaceae > Zanthoxylum > Zanthoxylum bungeanum. The sequence continues at coordinate 28,215 of SKCR01035209.1, forward strand.
CTGAAAATATTCCCAAAATCCGAAAAGATCAAACAGCCTATATTATCAAAGAACAGTTTGAATCTACACTATGAATGTTTAAAGAAAAAGAAGAACAAGAGATGGGTTTTTGAAGAATACCTTGAAGGCTTGCGAGCTCTCCCAAACACGATATTTGAAAGGAAATTTTGAGAATGTGGCAAATGAACACTTGATGCTCTCTTATACACCCTTCCATTTTGGCGCCTCAAATTCCCGCCAAAAATCCCTCGAAACTTACGCTAGGGTTTGCGTTAAATGGTTGAAAAGAAACCTAGAAAAATCCTATCCGTCGAATAAGAAAGCTGCATAAAAGGCCTAGCGATGTCATATGAAACAATTCATGAACCTCCATCTGGTTCAGTCGATATGGAATATTCTCTGTGTGACTCGTGTCGAGTCAATTATGTTAATGCAATTCACTCGTTTCATACGACATATCGAGTGGAATTGCTCCTGAACTATCATTTGGTTCAGTCGACAGGGGACATTCCCCAGATGACTCATGTCGAGTCAGATGAAGACATGGACTTCCTACAGTCCATGCGACACGATGTCATATGAAACAATTCCTGAACCTCCATCTGGTTCAGTCGACAGGGAACATTCCCCGTGTGACTCGTGTCGAGTCGATTATGTTAATGTAATTCACTCGTTTCATACGACATGTCGAGTGGAATTGCCCATGAACTATCAATTGGTTTAGTCGACATGGGACCTTCCCCAGATGACTCATGTCGAGTCATATGAAGACATGGTCTTCCTACAGCCATACGACACAATATCGTGTGAAACAACTCCTGGACCTCCATCTGGGTCAGTCGACAGGGAACATTCTCCGAGTAACTCGTGTCGAATCAAATGTGATTATACAATTCACTCATTTCATGCGACATGTCGAGTGAGACTGCTCCAAAATCATCATCTGGTTCAGTCAATAGAGGGCAACCCCCAGATGACTCATATCGAGTCAAATGAAGAACTGGACTTCCTACAGTCCACACGACACAATGCCGTATGATATAAACCCATGAGCCTTCACCTAGTTCAGTTGACCGGAGACATCCCCATAGACTCACATCGAGTCAAGTTGTGGACGTGGATTACACGTGTCGAATGACATATACCCTAACCTTCATACATCCACGGTGGATCATGAAGAGTCAAGATCAAAACTTGACATTCGTTTTATTAGATAAAATAGACTGCATCAACGCTTACGTACTGCGACATCCTATGTTCTCGCCCCAGGCGATACACACGTCAAGTACTCTCCAAGTCAATGGCTCATTGACTTAAAGAGTAGGGGACAAACTGTACGGGCCAAATTTGGGCCCAATGGTAAAATCGACATTTTACACCAGGGACAACCACCAAACCCGAAGCCCATTAGTGGGCCAAGAGGCTTTACGAGCCCAAGCCCATTGTCATCAAGAGAACCAACAGACACCAGTTACGAGATCAAGAGAAAATCTAAATTCATAAACATCATCATAAAGTCATCAGTTACCAGACATAAACCATCCATAAAGTCGCTAGTTACAAGAACCCCAACGGCCAAAAGAGAGACCCCACATCAGGGAGGGCCTATAAAAGAGAAGAGCCAAGGCATAGAGAGAGGGGGTCACATTGCACTACTACCTATCATTGAATAAGTTGTAATACCCCGCCCTCACGGCAAACAAACGGAGACTGAGGTAACTTCAAGCATTGTTCTCCTTACTTCGGACCTATCCATATTACTGACTTAAGCGTCGGAGTGCCTACGGCTTCCACCACAACAGTGGGCAGTAACCTCCTCACTCGTACTACCCTTATTTTGCAGGTTCGCTGGTGCCCTTCATTTTAATTCTCGATTGTGGACCTCAGCCGAAATCAGCATCCACAGATACATAGATATAGGGGTGGGCAAAAAAATCGAATCAAATCGAATCAAATCAAAGTGTTTAATACAATTCGATTTGGTTAATCGGTTCATTATCGGTTCCAATATTTAATAAATCAATCAATTAGAATCGATTTCGATTACTATTTGAACAGAATTGGTAAAATCGATCAATTTGCTTATAATAATAATTTCACACTTCATTAATTCATTTCATTTCACTTTGATGTAATTCTCCATTAGTGTCTAAATCATTTTCAGTTACGAATTCATCTCAAATTCTCTACTCACAAAATCAAAACTCATGAGTCATCAAGCTCTGAAGTTTCAATTCTTCATAAAATTAAGCTCTCAAATTCTCTACTTACTTCACAGAGTTCATTGATCATCATTCATTCTCTCAAATCCTCAACTTACTCACATATTATGTGAAAATATATCTATCTTGACCGATAATTTTTGATAACTTTTGAGAAAAAAGTCCTAATATCATATACTCTGACAGACTCATGATAGAATATTGTCTCACAAAATTTATGACTGACTTATAAGAAAAAAAATTTCTATCACAAAATTTATGATTAACTTATGATAGAATTTTGTCTACAGTAAAATTTTATGACAGATTTATGATATAAATTTTGTCTATTATAAGATTTTTGATAAATTTTGCGTTCACTACAAGAATTATGGCTTTTAGCGTCCAAACATTTAGCGTCGACATAATATTCGACGCCAAAACTCACTTTTAGCGTCGAATATCATTTTCGACGATAATTGTCATATTTTTAGCGACGGTGTAGGCATTGCATTTTCGCATGTGAAACCCGATGACGAGCTCATTTGGAGGCACTACCTTTTGAGTCACGAAAGCCGCGGGAAACGGATATCGGAAGGGGAAATTCAGAATAAACAAGCTCACTGTCTTCGTTAGTGCTGCGTTCGCTACTTCGTTCGAACGGAAAACAGATTGCGAGTGTTCGTGTCGCGTTCGGGGACGCGTTCGAACGGTGTCGGTAATTCTGGTTTTGCTGCTAGCCTCACACCAGCCCATTTAGCTCCCCAAGCCCATAAAACACATCCAAATTAAATAAATAAATATTAATTTAAATATTAAACATTAAATAAAATATTTAAACCATTTACCAATTAAATAAAATATTTACCTAACTAAAACTAAAAAGAAGATATGCCTAATTAAAATCAATCCTAACCAATTAAAGCCAATCATATATTTGACTTCCTAATCTAATAAGATAATTACCAATATAAAATATTTGTATTCCTAAACCAACACAAATTAAATATTACAACTTCCTAATTTAAAATATTTTGTCCCCCCTCAATCTTGTGTATGCCTTTCTCATCTCTCCTAATTTGGATACCAAGATCTCTTCCTTGTGAGACAAGGTGAAACCCTAGACATCTTCTATATAAACAACCCCTAACCAAGGCCATTCCTCTCCTTCACACAACCTAAATCACGCCCAAGACATAGAATTCACACCCAAACTCTCTCGAAATCTCTCTAGACTCTCTCTACACACCCAAGACTAAACAAAAAAAAGAAAACACTTCACACATATACAAAAAAGAACAAAAAACCCACCACAAGTCACCACCCTCCATAGTCGAATCCAAAGCACCAACAACCACCATAGCCGAATCCAGAACACACCAAACCACCTTAGCCGAATCCTAAATCACGCCCAAACACCACCCTGAATTACCTTAAAACAGCAGCCCAAATCCTTAAAAAACAGCAACATAAAAACTGCATAGATAATCTTAAAAATAATCACATAATTACACTAAGAACCCACACAAACTTGGAATAGTTCATTGAAAACGTTAAAACAGGTGGCCCGTGCAGTGAGCAGCAAGACCGAGGCCGAATAGGAGCAGAACGGAGTTCGAACCGTGAGCAAAACAGCAAAGCAGTGAGCTAGGACGCTGAACCAGTGAACCAGAAAAGTTGCGGAGCTTTACCCCTTCCGATCTTCGTGGAACGCGAGTCCGAGAGACGGCTTAAAAGGTTAGACCTGAGGGTATCTTTCACACTTATTCTCATTTTATTTTCTGGTCATTTATTTTGATTATATTTTCTGTATTTGTGGCATTCGTTGTGTGTATGATGTATGTTGTGGGTATTGGATGAATGGAAGAGTGTCATCTCTTGTGGTATATAGGAAGGAAACCCAGACGTAAATTCCGTAGCCGAATCCGAATGGACGTAGTGCGATCTGTACTTGGGACACAACTCCACGTGCCACTTGAGTAAACGGCACTTTCTCTTGTTTTGTGTTGCTTTTATTTATTTATTTTTCGTCATTTAAATTCTGTATGTTGTTTATTTATGCATGATTCAATCAAGCGCATGGGCTTAGTGAGTTAGTCCAAAGGTCCTCCATTTAGGAGACAAATAGCCGAAAAGGCCACCTTTGTGACACTACTTCGCCGTGCCGGTTGATGTGTGTTCGGTTGGATGCGAGATACGTTCAATCGGGCATACTTAGTTTGATATTATTGAGTTTATCTTTTATGCATGGTTCAATCAAGCGCATGGGCTTAGTAAGTGGAATGAAAGATCCCTTATGGGAGGGGTTAAAACCCGTTACCACGATGCTTTGCCGCGCCGGTTGATGTGTGTTCGGATTGGATGTAAGATGTGTTCAATCGGCATACTTGGTTGATATGATTGGTTCTATTTTTGTATGTGTGATGTGACGCGCATGGGCTTAGTATTGGTCTAAAGGTCCCCTCTTTGAGAGACCAAGAGCCCCAAAAGGCCACCTTTACGGCAGTACTTCACCGCGCCCCTTTATTTCGTTGTTTTCTGTTGTACTCCCATTTCATGCATCAGGTCTGTTCTCGTTCGAACGCGTTTACGAACGCAACTCGAACGCGCATACATTTTGCCTTATCATGCATCAGGTCTCATTTCCGTTCGAATGTGTTTACAAACGCCATACGAACGTGAGCATTCTGTTTTATTTCCGTTCGAACGCGCTATCAAACGCCATACGAACGCGAGCATTCTGTTTCATTTCCGTTCAAACGCGTTTACGAACGCTACTCGAACGTGAGCATTTTGTTTCATCTTCATTCGAACGCGTTTACGAACGCTACATGAACGCGCACACACTGAACTGAGTCTGTCTTATCATATTCATGCATAATTGCCTCTTGGTTGATCTTTCTTGTGTTATATAGCCAACCGTATTATTTGTATCCCTGCATTTATCCATTCTATGTGTTCTCGGGATTGTATTCAAGCATAATTAGGCTGTTAGCATGTTATTTGGTTAATAGGTTCATGAGATAGTACTCAAGCATGATTATGTTGTTCTTAGTTTTCCATATCATATGATTGAAATATGTTCATGAGATTGCCATGTGATGTTGCATGTTGTGATGAACTTGTTGATGTATGCATATGAATTTAGAAGCATGATATTTTTGGAAATAAATGTTATTTAAGCCTGGTAAATTATTACATAAATCCTTTTATTACAAGTGACATAAGTAAGGGACCATTCCGAACCCAACGGTTTGAGGTCTTCCCTTGCGAGGGGTGTGTGCGGCCTTAAATCTCATTTTCCCGGTTCACACCGGGTGGTGACTCCATGTTATTTCGTACTTCCCAACTAGGCCGCGAGCCTAGGAACGGCGTCGCTCCAGGTTCTGTTGTCTACAGTCTGGCGACTCCATTGGGGATAGAGAATCGGCCCCGAAATATTGTCTTGTGATGTTTGGATTTATGTTTTAATTGACCGTGTCTATAGTGGATAAAGTGAGGGTTTAATCAAAGGCATTTTAAGTTAGGTAATGGTTTGGTGTCTTCCTTTATTCACTACCTTTCTAGAAGGAAAAGCTGTGAAGGCACCTAGATAGCCATCTACTTGTAGCCTATTGTGATGGACTAATTTGGAGGACTCGTTGTTTATTCCTGACAACAAGCTATAAGAGCCTAAGAGGCTTGGGTATTTAAGTGAGCCTCGCTCCACCTTCCCTCTGGGGAATCTACAACGGGAAATCCATTTGACAGTCCGTCACACACCATAGCTCATTGGCACGTACCTTAGTGTATAAAAAGGGGTGCGCCCACTTGGTCGCTCGAACTCTTGAGTGGGGAGACCTAGTTGTGGGCCATCCTTCGCCGGTGAGAGCCTTTGACTATACTCTTACTAACCCACCCATAGACCGGGTTGGCTAAAGTAGCAATTATTTCCTTGAGTATGTGCTTGTGGACCATCCTCATTTGGATGCAGTTGGACTATTGTCAGAAATGCAGGCTTGCTGGGCCATTTAAACTGGGGCAAGTTTGTACCTTATGACTATTAGGCCCAAAGCTTCTGAAATATTGATGGGCCACTTTGTAAAAATTATTATGTCATGTTTGCATCATCTTTCTTTTATGCTTGTGTTTGAGAACATCGTTGTTTGCATCCATTTGGACCATTTATCATGGGATATGGGCTTGTTGGGCCATTTAAACTGGGACAAGAACACATCTTATGACGATTGGGCCAAAAGGCTTCTAAATAACAATGGGCCATTTTATGATTGTGTTCGGAATATTATCATTTGGATTTAGTTGGGCTCTTTGCCATAAGACATGAACTCGTTGGGCCATTTAAACCGGGACGGGTTCACCCTTATGACAGTTGTCCCAAAAGCTTCTAAAATGATAATAGGCCGATTTGTTTGAGAATTTTATTTGATTTAATACTTGTTATATACTTCTTATGCATATCATGCATGCATATACCTTGTTGACATCCTCTATGTCTTAAAAGACAACATAGATACCGTTTGGGTTAGAAAAGGGACAAGGCTCACCAAAAGAACAAGTATGAGTGAATCCGATAATGAGGTGTCCCATATGGATCAGTTAGAGAATGGTCTCGCCAAGATCACTGAACAGTTGCAAGCCTTGACTACTGCCATGACAAATATGGCTGTGCCCCGTGCCGGGGGAGATTATGAGAATGTAAGGCGTGAGGAGCCTCCGAATGGGTTAGGGGATGATGTCCCCACTTTTGATGATGACATGGAAGAATATGCAACAGGCAGAGTGATTGGGTCTCAGGCAGAATTTCAGAAGCTTCGGGATCAGGTTGAAACAGTTACCCGCAAAATGAGGGGTAAGAACGAGGATTTGCTAGATTATGAGGCAATGACCTTCGGAGAACAGCTGCCAGCTCAGTTTAAAATGCCCGACATGGCCAAGTTTAATGGGAATGGAGACCCGAGGGTCCATCTGCAGCAATATGTCTCAGTCATGAGTTCAATGGGCCTATCACAGCGTCAGGTGCAGAAAATGTTCGGGATGTCGCTCGATGGGGCACCAGTAGTGTGGTATCACAGCCTTGAGAAAAAAGTTAAAGAAGATTGGAAGGAATTGGCAGATGCATTTCTAAAACAGTATGTTACGGACGTGGAGATTGATTTGTCACTCCGAGATTTGGAGAACACTAAGCAGAAGCCGGAGGAGAGCTTCAAAGAGTATGTAGACCGCTGGAGAAGTCAACTTTTGAAAATGCAGACTCGGCCCTCAGAAAATGACCAGATCAAAATGATCATCAAGGGCACCAAGCCCTCTATTTATGGCAAACTGAGGAGAATGACTTCGATGATTACTGATTTTCGACAGCTGAGGGAGACAGTTATGGATATTGAGGAGGAGGAAGCCGAGAACAGAAAGTTTTATGGACAGAACAGAAGGAATACTGGGGGACATTCAGGGACTATGCCTGCTACTGCTGAAGTCACTGCCATTAAGAACAGACGATTTTCTAACCTTGGTAAGCCTCTTTCAAAGGTATTCGAAAAGCTGAAGGCGCATGGACTCTTAAAACCTTTGGACCCTAGGCCCATTCCAAATCCTGTGCCACCTCACATGAACTTAAACTTATACTGTCACTTCCACCAAGAAAAAGGCCATGACACCGACAACTGCGCCCGCCTCAGACATGAAATCCAAAACCTCATCGATGCCCATACAATACCCGACCCAGAGAAAGAACAACCCAACGCACACAGAAATCCCCTGCCCAACTACATGATCAACTCTGGCCTACCCGAAACCCTTGTCCTCCAAACTCTCAACCACTCAGCTTCATAGGAATAAGGGATAACAATGGTGAAGAACCATGGGCTAAAGAAGAAGGCACTGTTGTTTCCCCTAGTTTATCTTGCACTTTTAATAAAGACATTGATTTTGTTCGAACGTTTCCTCAACAATAATAAAGGCGATCATTTCATTTATCTGCCTAAGACTATTACTTTCAAACTTGCAACATGAGTGTGTTCAATCTTGGTAATGTGATACTCAGAACGTAGGGAATCCTCAAAAGAAGCAAGCAGAAAAGATAAGTTAGCCATTCAGGAATTGGGGAAATGGAGACAGTGGGACTGTTAGACTTGGAAAGAAACGGGTTCCTGGAACAAATCAGTGAAGACATGTGGAAATGGTACTTTCCCCAAGAGAAGAATGGTCATCAATGGAATTGAGTCAATTGACAGAAGACCTAACCCAACGGGATAGGAAACTCATTCACGCATGCATGCATACACGTAACATATTTTGCATTCCTTTTTGTGCTTTGTGTTTGTTTTGTGTTCACAGGTTTTAAAGAGAGAAAGCGTCAAATGCAAGCCAACCAGAAGCAATAACAGTACAATAACAGAGTTTCGGGACTGAATCCCAAGGGAATGAATCATAGGGCCGAGGCCCACGTCACCTGAATTTGGAATGAATCCAAGGAGTGAATCCCAGGGTCGAGACCCACATTCAGTATCAGTCTGGGGGCGAGGCCCATATCAGCAGTATCAGTCTGGGGGCGAGGCCCATATCAGCAGTATCAGTCTGGGGGCGAGGCCCATATCAGCAGTATCAGTCTTGGGGCGAGGCCCATATCAGTATCAGTCTGGGGGCAAGGCCCATATCAGCAGTATCACTCTGTGGCAGAGGCCTACATCAGCATCAATCTGGGGGCGAGGCCCATGTCAGTAGCAGTTGGGGCCGAGGCCCGCTTCAGCAATCAGTTTTGGAATGAATCCCAGGGCCGAGGCCCGCATCAGCAGAATTTTGGGATGAATCCCCAGGGTCGAGGCCCACATCAAACACAGTTTGGGAATGAGTCCCAGGGTCGAGGCCCACATTACATCAGCATCAGCATTGCCGGGTATAGCATTCTGGGGGCGAGGCCCATATTACATCAGATCAGTTCTGCCGAGAATGGCACTCCAAGAATAGAAGCACGGTTCGGGAATGAACCACCTTACAGTAACGGTTCAGGAAGAAAGCCTACAAACTCGGGAATAAAGCCCACATTCAGTACAGTTCGGGGACAAAGCCCACAGTTAACACAGTCAGGGAACAAAGCCCAGAGTAAGAAAGCCTCATATCAGTATAAGTTTGAGAACAAATCTCAAGGGGAAGAAAGCCTCATGTCAGTACAGTTCGGGAACAAAGCTCGGGAGGAATAAAGCCTCATCTCAGCAGTTCGGGAATAAAGCTCGGGAGGAATAAAGCCTCATCTCAACAGTCAGGGAACAAAGCCCAGGGGAATAAAAGCCTCATGTCAGTATAGTTTGAGAATAAAGCTCAAGAGGAAGAAAGCCTCATGTCAGTATAGTTTGAGAACAAAGCTCAAGAGGAAGAAAGCCTCATATCAGTATAAGTTTGAGAACAAAGCTCAAGAGGAAGAAAGCCTCATGTCAGTACAGTTCGGGAACATGGCTCGGGAGGAATAAAGCCTCATCTCAACAGTTCGGGAATAAAGCTCGGGAGGAATAAAGCCTCATCTCAACAGTTCGAGATTAAAGCTCGGGAGGAATAAAGCCTCATCGCAGCAGTTCGGGAACAAAGTACAGGGGAATATAGCCTCATCTCAATACAGTTCGGGAATAAAGCCCACAGTCCAAACAATCATGGAATAAAGCCCTATCTCTACACAGTCAGCAGTTCGGGAATAAAGCTCGGAGGAATAAAGCATCGTCTCAATACAGTACACGAAAGATGCCGAAAATGGCGCTCTAAAAAATAGAGCACGGTTCGGGAATGAACCAGGGGTCGCAGCACCTCACCACCCAAATCAACTCAAAACATGGAATGTCAAGTGGCGGCAGCCGAGCCAGGTAAGTAAAATGCATTGCATAACTTTGATAGGATTGTTCAAAGTCACACACTGCACAAGTCCCATCAAAGTGGGGGCGACTGTAGGCATTGCATTTTCGCATGTGAAACCAGATGACGAGCCTCATTTGGAGGCACTACCTTTTGAGTCACGAAAGCCGCGGGAAACGGATATCGGAAGGGGAAATTCAGAATAAACAAGCTCACTGTCTTCGTTAGTGCTGCGTTCGCTACTTCGTTCGAACGGAAAACAGATTGCGAGTGTTCGTGTCGCGTTCGGGGACGCGTTCGAACGGTGTCGGTAATTCTGGTTTTGCTGCTAGCCTCACACCCAGCCCATTTAGCTCCCCAAAGCCCATAAAACACATCCCAAATTAAATAAATAAATATTAATTTAAATATTAAACATTAAATAAAATATTTAAACCATTTACCAATTAAATAAAATATTTACCTAACTAAAACTAAAAAGAAGATATGCCTAATTAAAATCAATCCTAACCAATTAAAGCCAATCATATATTTGACTTCCTAATCTAATAAGATAATTACCAATATAAAATATTTGTATTCCTAAACCAACACAAATTAAATATTACAACTTCCTAATTTAAAATATTTTGACCCCCCTCAATCTTGTGTATGCCTTTCTCATCTCTCCTAATTTGGATACCAAGATCTCTTCCTTGTGAGACAAGGTGAAACCCTAGACATCTTCTATGTAAACAACCCCTAACCAAGGCCATTCCTCTCCTTCACACAACCTAAATCACGCCCAAGACATAGAATTCACGCCCAAACTCTCTCGAAATCTCTCTAGACTCTCTCTACACACCCAAGACTAAACAAAAAAAAGAAAACACTTCACACATATACAAAAAAGAACAAAGAACCCACCACAAGTCACCACCCTCCATAGTCGAATCCAAAGCACCAACAACCACCATAGCCGAATCCAGAACACACCAAACCACCTTAGCCGAATCCTAAATCACGCCCAAACACCCCCCTGAATTACCTTAAAACAGCAGTCCAAATCCTTAAAAAACAGCAACATAAAAACTGCATAGATAATCTTAAAAATAATCACATAATTACACTAAGAACCCACACAAACTTGGAATAGTTCATTGAAAACGTTAAAATAGGTGGCCCGTGCAGTGAGCAGCAAGACCGAGGCCGAATAGGAGCAGAACGGAGTTCAAACTGCGAGCAAAACAGCAAAGCAGTGAGCTAGGACGCTGAACCAGTGAACCAGAAAAGTTGCGGAGCTTTACCCCTTCCGATCTTCATGGAACGCAAGTCCGAGAGACGGCTTAAAAGGTTAGACCTGAGGGTATCTTTCACACTTATTCTCATTTTATTTTCTGGTCATTTATTTTGATTAAATTTTCTGTATTTGTGGCATTCGTTGTGTGTATGATGTATGTTGTGGGTATTGGATGAATGGAAGAGTGTCGTCTCTTGTGGTATATATGATGGAAACCCAGACTTAAATTCCGTAGCCGAATCCGAATGGACGGTAGTGCGGTCTGTACTTGGGACACAACTCCAAGTGCCACTTGAGTAAACGGCACCTTCTCTTGTTTTGTGTTGCTTTTATTTATTTATTTTTCGTCATTTAAATTCTGTATGTTGTTTATTTATGCATGATTCAATCAAGCGCATGGGCTTAGTGAGTTAGTCCAAAGGTCCTCCATTTGGGAGACAAGAGCGAAAAGGCCACCTTTGTGACACTACTTCGCCGCGCCGGTTGATGTGTGTTCGGTTGGATGCGAGATACGTTCAATCGGGCATACTTAGTTTGATATTATTGAGTTTATCTTTTATGCATGGTTCAATCAAGCGCATGGGCTTAGTAAGTGGAATGAAAGATCCCTTATGGGGAGGGGTTAAAACCCGTTACCACGATGCTTTGCCGCGCCGGTTGATGTGTGTTCGGATTGGATGTAAGATGTGTTCAATCGGGCATACTTGGTTGATATGATTGGTTCTATTTTTGTATGTGTGATGTGACGCGCATGGGCTTAGTATGTTGGTCTAAAGGTCCCCTCTTTGAGAGACCAAGAGCCCCAAAAGGCCACCTTTACGGCAGTACTTCGCCGCGCCCCTTTATTTCGTTGTTTTTCTGTTGTACTTCCCATTTCATGCATCAGGTCTGTTTTCGTTCGAACGCGTTTACGAACACAATTCGAATGCGCATACATTTTGCCTTATCATGCATCAGGTCTCATTTCCGTTCGAACGCGTTTACAAACGCCATACGAACGTGAGCATTCTGTTTCATTTCCGTTCGAACGCGCTATCAAACGCCATACGAACGCGAGCATTCTGTTTCAAAACCGTTCGAATGCGTTTACGAACGCTACTCGAACGTGAGCATTCTGTTCATCTTCGTTCGAACGCGTTTACGAACGCTACACGAACGCGCACACACTGAACTGAGTCTGTCTTATCATATTCATGCATAATTGCCTCTTGGTTGATCTTTCTTGTGTTATATAGCCAACCGTATTATTTGTATCCCTGCATTTATCCATTCTATGTGTTCTCGGGATTGTATTCAAGCATGATTAGGCTGTTAGCATGTTATTTGGTTAATAGGTTCATGAGATAGTACTCAAGCATGATTATGTTGTTCTTAGTTTTCCATATCATAGGATTGAAATATGTTCATGAGATTGCCATGTGATGTTACATGTTGTGATGAACTTGTTGATGTATGCATATGAATTTAGAAGCATGATATTTTTGGAAATAAATGTTATTTAAGCCTGGTTAAATTATTACATAAATCCTTTTATTACAAGTGACATAAGTAAGGGACCATTCCAAACCCAACGGTTTGAGGTCTTCCCTTACGAGGGGTGAGTGCGGCCTTAAATCTCATTTTCCCGGTTCATACCGGGTGGCGACTCCATGTTATTTCGTACTTCCCAACTAGGCCGCGAGCCTAGGAACGGCGTCGCTCCAGGTTCTGTTGTCTACAGACGGAAAAAAATTTCGACGCCAAACATTCAACTTTTGGCGTCGAAAACAGTTTTCAACGCTAAAATTATGACTATAGCGTCGAATAATTCGACGCTAAATAATTTTACTATTGCAATAATTTTTGGCGCCAAATATTAAACTTTTAGTGTCAAAAATCTGTGTCGACGCCAAAAACTAGACATTTAGCGTCGCTAAAGGTTTATGAAGTTTCCACCGACAATCCTTGAATCTTTAGCCTGTAAATTTATGTCGACGCTAAATGTCAGACATTTAGCGTCGAAATTGTTATTTCAACGCTAAAAACTACAACAATTAGCGTCGAATAATCAGCTTCGACGCTAAAGATAGATTAAAATGCAGAATGCCACCAACCATTCTCCCCCTCTATTTTTTCTCTCCTTCTCTTCATTTTCATCCTCTAAAATCTGAGAATTTCTCCTCTACAGCCTCACAACTCTCCTAAAAATATTCAATAAAATTGTAATCAATTTCCGATAAGGTAAATCTTCTTTCATATTTCTTTATTATTTTCAATTTTTATGATTATATATGTTGTTTATATGATGTTTGTTAGTGATTTATGATTCATATATGTAGAGTAAGTATATTAATTAAAAAAAATAGAATTTTTCTGTAAACTATTTAATTTATCAACCAAATATATATATATAATATGTATATGCTTAAATAAAGTATTAATGTGATTACTGTAATATGATATCTAATAATTATATTATTATATTTAGGTATTCTGCTGAAATGGATAGAAATTGGATGAGTTCTCTGGATAGATTGAGTGTTGAATATCGTAATGGAGTGTATGAGTTTATGGAAGTCGCAAAGCAACACATTGATGCAAAAGGTCGTGTTCGTTGTCCATGTGCAATTGTTTGAATAGGAAAAAGAAGCGGTTAGATGAAGTTCATAATCATTTATACATGCCAGGAATATCACCAACTTACCGTACGTGGATTTATCACGTTGAGCAGTATCATTTTCAGTCACGGTTTATTGATTCCGGCGAAGGGAGCAGTAGTTACAATCAACATGCAAACGATGAGATCACCGATATTTTGCATGACTTACAAGGTCCACAACTTGGTCATAGTGCTAGTGGTGACATGCCAGTGTTAAGTGGAAATGATCAAAATTTATTTAGTGAACTACTTGATGAGGCAAAAAAAATTCCATTTGAAGGTGCTGGAATGTCGATCTTGAATTTCGTTGTGAAATTATTACACATTAAAGTGATCAACAGAATGACCAACAAAAGTATCGATATGATGTTAGAGTTACTGGCCCAAATGTTACCGGTTGGAAGCGAATTGCCAAAGTTTTATTACGAGGCAAAGAAAATGTTGCGTGATCTAGGAATGGGGTATGAATTCATTCATGCTTGTAAGTTTGATTGTGTATTATTTCGTGCCGAGTATGAATCACTTGAACATTTTCCGATATGTGGTGAAAGTCGGTACAAAGTCCGTGGTATGGGGAAGAAAGTGCCTCAAAAGATATTGCGATATTTCCCTTTAACGCCCAGGCTGCAGAGATTGTTCATGTCACGACACACAGCGACTGATATGATGTGGCATCATGAAAAGAAGATCGGTGCGGAGGGCATACTTAGACATCCTGCGGATGGAACTGAATGGAAGAAATTTGATGACATGTACCCCCATTTCGCTGAGGACCCCCGTAATGTCAGGTTAGGTCTTGCCTCTGATGGTTTTAACCATTTGGGAATATGTACAACTCTTATAGCATATGGCCCGTTATTGTCATTCCATATAACTTACCTCCATGGAAATGTATGAAAGATCCGTTCATGTTTATGTCATTGCTTATCCCTGGTCCACGTTCACCTGGTAAAGATATAAATATTTACTTGAGACCATTGATCGAAGAGTTACAAACATTATGGAATGTGGGTGTGCATACCTATGATGCAGCTTCAGAGCAGTATTTTCAGATGCATGTCGCATTATTATGGACCATTAATGATTTTCCAGCTTATGGTTCATTATCTGGATGGAGCACTAAGGGATACATGGCATGTCCAGTTTGTGCGGGTCAAACACCTTCGCAACGATTACAGAATAAAATCGGATACATAGGGCACATGAGATTTCTTGAGTTGAGTCATCCTTGGCGGAGGAGTCAATTATTTAACGGTCAACATGAACCTTAGAGTATGCCCAGTCCATTGTCTAGATTAGACATACTTTGCCAACATCAACATCTCAGAGACAGCACACCAGGTAAACATCCTAATAATAGAGATAAAAATAGAAAACGCTTACCTGAAGAGTTGAATTGGACAGAAAAGAGTATTTTCTTTGAGTTAGAATATTGGGGGACTTTGAGTTTACGACATAATTTGGATGTAATGCATATAGAAAAAAACATTTGTGAGAGTTTAGTGGGTACACTATTCAATATTCCGGGTAAGACAAAAGACACTGTAAATTCTAGATTGGACCTACAAGATCTTAGAATTCGCAGTGAATTGCATTTACAAGTCATCTCTCGAGGTCTTATTAAGCCTCCTGCTAGTTATGTGCTCAATCAATCGGAGAGAAAATCATTCCGTGATTGGCTGAAAATGGTTAAATTCCCTGATAATTATTCATCGAATATTGGGCATTGGGTCAGAGATGATATAATAATGGGATTAAAGAGTCACGATTGTCATGTGCTTCTCGAGATTCTCCTTCCTGTTGGCATTCGACCTTATCTCCCCCCGAATGTATGCGACGTCGTACTTGATCTATGTGGCTTCTTTAAACAATTATGTCAGAGGACATTAAGCACATCTGTTATTGACGACCTTGAGCGAGGAATCGTGATAATCCTATGCAAGCTAGAGCGAATTTTGCCACCCGCTTTTTTTGATGTCATGGTACATTTGGCTGTGCATTTACCGGCTGAAGCTAGAAAGGGAGGTCATGTCCATTACAGATGGATGTATCCCATTTAGAGGTACTATATATATATATATATATATACAGTTTTATATAAGAAAATTCTTAACTTTGTTCATGTGCATAGAAATTAGTATTAATGCAAACTTGTTGTCATATCTGCAGGGCTTTGGGAGATTACAAACAATATGTGAAAAACAAGGCACGCTCTGAATGGTCAATAGCTGAAGCTGTTATAATAATTGAAGCAATAATATTTTGTTCGATGTACATGCATAATATTGAAACTCATTTTAATCGTCGGCCACGAAACAATGATGGAGATGCAAGTAATAACCAAGATATCACAGTGTTCCGTCAAAATTGCAGACCACTTGGAGCAGTAGATGTCAAATTACTAACCCTTCAGGAAGTTGAACGTGCGCATTGGTTTATATTGAGTAATTGTGATGAAGTGCAACCGTATTTAACGTAAGTTTTTCTGGTGCATAACTGCTAAATTTTTGCCATACATTAACCGTGATAATTTACTGTAGGCAACATCTAACAATGCTACAATGTGGTGGTGGCCACAATGTTGATGGAACACACAAAAAAGAATTTCCTAAATGGTTTGAGACAACTGTAAGTTAGAATATTTTATATTTATTTTTATCCTAACATTAAACATTTCAGTTTGTTATATTAACACATATATTTCTCTCATTGTCAGATTAACAACCAAGTGCAAAATGGTCAATTGGACTCACAATCCTCGTTGGTTTCTTTGGCTTATGGGCCTCAAAAGAAGGCTTATGAGTACAGTGGATGCATTGTCAACGGAGTTAGATTTCATATCGAATAGCGAGATGTTACTCATGTGACTCAAAATTCTGGAATTGTAGTCCAAGGAAAACACGACTCAGATCTAATTGACTTCTACGGCGTATTGCAATCGGTCATTGAGTTGATATACCGACCCAGACGACATATTGTGCTATTCGACTGTAAGTGGTTTGACACAAATACCAGAAAGAGGATAATTCAAGTTAGTAATCATCTTACGTCAATTAATGTTCAACGTTTTTGGTACAAGAATGATCCATATATTTTTTGTACCCAAGCACGTTCAGTGATATACATATCTGATCCTAAGTTAGGAACTGGATGGATGGTGGTAGAAAAGTTACAACATAGGGCCATCTGGGACACGCAGGAGAAAGATAGAGTTGACATATCAGATGAAACAGAAGAAGTCTCCGGCAACTTTGAAGTTACTGAACAAATATTTTATGGACCAACTGTCACCGTTCCTGAAAATATCACATTAACTCGAGCTAGTACAGACGTTGAGATAATTCCTCATTCTGAAGTGAGCGTTGAAGTAGAAAGTGAAGAACAATTTGACACTGAAGATGACTTCGATTCCAGTCACGAATCCTCTAATACCGACGACAATAGTGATTAATGAAGTTACTGTATTTTGTGATTGATGAATAATTTTCTGGATTATAATGTATGGTTGTTGATTTTAATTACTCTTTAGATATGGTTGAAATATTATCGTAATTATTAATAATTTTCTGGATTATAATGTATGGTTGTTGATTTTAATTACTCTTTAGATATGGTTGAAATATTATCGTAATTATTAATAGTTTCTGGATTATAATGTATGGTTGTTGATTTTAATTACTCTTTAGAAATGGTTGAAATATTATCGTAATTATTAATAGTATATATCATATATTTGTTATTATTATTTTTAATGGTAGACATTTAGCGTCGAAAAACAATATTCGACGCTAAATGGTAGACATTTAGCGTCGAATAAAAGTCGACGCTAAATTTCTGTCCTTTAGCGTCGAAACAATAATCGACGCTAACTAAAAAAATTAAATTTCCCGGAAAAATAACCCTAAATTTTTAATAAACCGCCTACTTTTTGGCGTCGACGCTAAAATGAAATTAATTCGACGCTAAATGTCATTTAAATCCCTAAAACCAGTGTCCTCTTCTTGAATTCCTCGGCTCAAACGAAAAAATCATCCCCTCTCACTCTCTTCTTCTGCATTCTCGGCTCCAACACTCTACTACAACGAATTTACAGGTAAGTCTCACTTGTTGATTTTAATTCGATGATGATGATGAATTTGATGATGATGGTTGTCGATGATGATGATGAATTTTGGTGATCTAATTGTTGTTGATGATGATGAATTTGCATGATGATGATGATTGTTGATGTATGATGATAATGATGATGATGATGATGAATTTGCATGATGATGATGATTGTTCATAGAGTGGAATCATTGATGATGATGATGATTGTTGATGAATGATGATGATGATGATGATTGTTGATGAATGATGATGATGATGATTGTTGATGAATGATGAATGATGATGATTGTTGTAAATGATGATGAACCAGCATCAATCTCCCTGTTCTGGGCAGAACAACAGCAAATTGCTGCTGTTCTAGGCAGAACAGGGAGATTGATGCTGGTTGATGTGTCGTCGTTTGCGATTTGTCGTTGCAACATTGATTGAATTGAAAGCTAAAATTGGATTTTATCTGCCGATGGTTTAATTGGTTCATTCATGGATGCGTACTGCCTGCATGGAGCTTGCTCTTATTATCCATTAGACAAATTTCTTATTCTTTCTTTATGGCATTTAGTTCGAAATATTTATAGTCAAACTTGGTTTTAGCAATTTGATGACGCTAATGCGACGGGTTTTTGCAGATGGCACCATGCAATCGCAAATGGGCTAACGCGACTCCATCTACATCAGCAAGGGCAACTGGCCCTGGTGATTTCTCTGCTAGCACAGGTGAGTCCAGTACAGTGAAGGGTCGAGGACGCACCCGTGGCCTGGGGTTGGCTAAGTACGTTAAGGCTCACGGCCGTATCCGGATAGAGATATCAGATGATGGACACACTCAAGTCGGACAACATAATTCAGCGTTTAATACAGCCATAGGAGCTACAGCTCGAAATGAAGCTCCCCAAAACTACGTTTCTTGGAGAAAGATACCGTGGGAGACGAAAATGAACCAGTTATTCCCTTCGCTACTTGTAAGTTTTCGATATTGTTTGTTATTTAACATTTTTATTTTTAATAACAATTTACTCAAATTTTCATGTAGAAGTGGTTCGACTTCGATCTGACCAAAGTGAATGTCCAACAATATATTGACTACCACATGGGGAAAAGTTATAAATTATATGACAAAAGTCCTGAAACCAATATTCGACGAACATAGACCTTCAGATGCTCCACAACACAAGCCTGGTTTTATAGAGGAACAAGACTGGACATTCTTATGTGAGCTTTGGTCTAACAAAAAACACGAGGTAAATTTTGAAATAAACGGAATTTATAATTGTCTTTGTTTTTGGTACTTACAGTGTTGGTAAATGCAGGATAAATGTCACGCAAATGCGGAAAATCGAAGTCACTTGCGTTTTAACCACCGTGGAGGTTCGAAGCCATTTATCAAACATCGTGCCGAACATTCTGAGGTAAATATATCCTAACGTAAAATTTAACAGTTCATTGTTTTTACTAATGTGGAATAATATTGAATTTATTTTCTGTTTAT
Organism: Zanthoxylum bungeanum; assembly: GCA_019454045.1. Classification (NCBI taxonomy): domain Eukaryota; kingdom Viridiplantae; phylum Streptophyta; class Magnoliopsida; order Sapindales; family Rutaceae; genus Zanthoxylum; species Zanthoxylum bungeanum. The sequence continues at coordinate 47,765 of SKCR01035209.1, forward strand.
AACAGAGTAGCACAGGTGAGGTGCAATCATTCCAGATTTTTTTCCGTGTGACGCATTACAATGAGAGGAACAAATGGATAAATGAAGAAGCCGAACGCTGCTATGTAAGTTTCAGTTTTTAAAAATAAAATAATTAATATTATATATGTTAATTTTTTTCTCAAATTCTAATATTAACTTATTTTTTGAAACAGAACGAAATGATGGAACTCCAACATCAAACTCAGGAGACAGGGTCCGACCCGATACCAGATGAGCATTGTCGCAATTGGTTTTCAAGAATCAGACAGCTTACAACGTTGGTCTTGGCACTCGTAAGAAGCCGACGTCATCTGCACGCATTACTGTTAATTCGGAAAATGCCTCTCTTCGAGACGAGTTAGCCACCACCCGAGACGAACTACAACAGACTAAGGACGAGCTAAAAGGTCAAGGTGGACCATGAGAAGAGGATGGAGGATCTCCAACAGCAAATGATGTTTTTCCGTCAGATGTTGGAGGCCTCAATCAGTCAGGGTGCATCGGGCTCGAGCGTCCACCCATCACAGCAGCAATAATTTATATTTGGTTTTGTATAAACATTTTGAACAAATAGTTTTAATATAATATTTTTTTTTTCTAAAAAAAAAAAAATATAATAATTATTATAATATTTCGTAATTCTGTTATTAATCAGAAATTTTTTCAATTAAATTAAATATTAAATCAATTATTTTAGACTAAAAAGAAGTAAATTAATAATTTTTTTAAAAATAAATTTTTTTAACAATTAGCGTCGACACCAAAATATTTATTTTGGCGTCGAACATGTCGACGCTAATAGTAATAAGAAAATCAGATATTACTTTTTTTAATATACTCTAGCGTCGACTTATTTCGTCGCCCAATATAACCTATATCGTCAGAAAATTTAATTTAGCGTCGAAAATATTGGACGCCAAATACAGTCTTTAGCGTCGAAATTTTTTATTCGACGCGAAAAGTTATTCTCGTCGACATTTCAGCGTCCACTTTTGGCGTCTGATTATTTCGAAGCTAAAACTATTTTGCGTCGAAAATATGGTTTTTGGCGTCGATTTATTTCGACGCTAAAGGGTATAATTTTTGTAGTGGTTTAACTTAATTAAAATTGGGTTGACCGTAATTTTGAGAAATTATTTCATTACAAAATGCTGCCGTCAAAACGTAAAAATTGATAAACTTAGAGGCATAGCCTCGTGCAGCAGTAAGATTGGCCATCCATTGGCTTTGCTCATGAAGCTGAGAACTAATTTTAAGAGCCATCAGAATTTTCGTCTAATCAGTTTCAACCATCCATCACGATTCAACAACATAAAAATGAATAATTCCCTCACTTTCTCGGACTCAAAACCCTTGTCAAATCCCCTTGAGTAGGCTACAAACTCGCTATGCTTCGATTTGATGTATAAAATGCAAAAAATGTAGAGGAGGAGAACAAAACCCTAACATGGGACACAGAAGAGAGAGATTAAAATTATTAGAATCTGTAAGAATGTTGGCAACCATGTTGGTGGCAACAACGATGGTCAGAACCAGGACAAGAAGCGACAGGGAATATTAACCACAGTCTAGGGCCAGGTTCGCTGGCTTCAAAATCGATGATAGGACTGGATAGATCGATCGTTGATGCATGATTAAAGACCTTCGGCTTTGGTTCTGCAATCTCGTCGTCTTCTGTTAGTATGTGATTGTTTGGTTTTGTTTTTTCATTAGGTTAGATAAATTAGGGTTCCTTTGATTATTTTTTAAATATTTTTTAATAAATAAAAAAAAAATACAGAGAATTAGGTTATGGCATCAAAATTAGATATTTTTATGTTGTTCTATTCTTTAGATGGCATCAAAATACAGAGAATTGGTTTTGTTTTTTCATTAGGTTAGAATTATGTTGCATCTTGTTTTGACTTTTGATGGTGTTGTTCTTCTTTTTTAGTTGTGGTGCAATATTTTTGACGTTCAAACTAGACTCACATGTGTGGGAAAGTATTTTTTTTATTTTATTTTATTTTATTTTTAAATTTAACCTATTGTTAACCAATCTCCTCCCCACCTATAAGAGTGAGGTTCCAACTTTAACCTTTTGTTTTTAACATAAGAAATTTTACCAATTTAATTAATTGATATCCACATGTATTATTATAACCCAATGAATTACGGAATTTCTAATTAAAACTTCAAGATATATTCTTTATTTAAAAAAAATTTATTATAAATATATCTTTTAAGGGAAATTCTCTCATTTCTACCCGAAATCATATTGAATATCGAAAAAATCATAACAATTTTTAAATTATCAAATTTTCATCTGAAATTTTGAAAGTGTATTAATTTCTACATTTTTAAGGTGGAGATTTGATAAATTTTGATAGAAAATTATACACTTTTATAATATTGAATGGAAATTTAATAATCTAAAATATATTGTAATTTTTTCAAAATTTCCCCAACTTCTGTTGGAAATGGGATAATTTCCCTTTTTCCAATTACAGCTTCATAGGAGCTCAAAGACCTGTTGGACCATCTTAAGAGGGAGTAATTTTTGGTACAACGGAGGTATGAGTGACGTGATATCATCAATAAATTAGTAAATGATTTGTATAATTTAATATCCATTTTTAGTTATTTTTTAATATTTTAGTATGCATATGACAATTGATTATTGGATTATTACACGAATGACGTGATATCTCTATTGTATTATAAATTTTCTCCTTAAGAGGTTTATCAATAAAGCTAGCACCAGTACGCAACTTTTAAGATTCAATCAATTGAATTAGGATCTCCTCTCATAATTTGAGCTCTATTGATTTATTAATAATTTTGTGCTATGTAAACTCCTCAAATTAAGAAGAATTTCCCATCCAAGTTAAAGCTTCATTTTTTTTAAAAAAAAAAAAAATTAAAATTTATCACTTAAAAAAATAATTCAAGAATTAGTTCTTTTAATTTATTAGGTATATTACAAGTTAGGATATTCTATCTCTTCTATTGTCATTTTGATTTCATACTTAAAAGCTCAATAATATAAAATTTGGTCACAATATTTGCTATAGTTTGAGGGATGCAACCAAATTCTTTGAGCTCAATGAAGATTACTTAATTGCATTTATTGTTTATGTTGTTTTCATAAAATAATAACTTCATGTGCAAGTTGTTGAGTAATTGTGTTAGTGAGATTTATTAACGGGAGAAAAATGTAAAAGGAAAAAGAACACTATGAAAACATATATAGAAATTTTTACTTTCATTCAAATAGCTGAAAGCTTGGAACCCCACTTCTAATTAATATCCCACCCACATTCTTCAATGTAAGTGGGATATAACAAATGAAAATGAACAAAATCATCAAAATCAAATAGGCTATTAGTTATTAAACAACCTAGGAGATACCCTTTTTGCCCATAACAAAAAAAAAAAAAAAAAAAAGAATTGCAAAGAATTGAAAGAATAAGGAAATATGAAAAAATATTGGGCTAAAATGAAGTTTAACATTTTGGAAGATCAGAAGGTGGAGGTGGCAGCTTTTGCTTGGCCCCCTTTCCATCATTCACAATCCATGCCATCTTCAACCCCCAGCTGGTGTGTACTTCCAAATGACAGTGCATGAACCAAACACCTGCTCATCATTCAACACCAAAAAATAAAATTAAATAAAATAACGCTTTGGCCCACAAACAAGGGGAAAACAGGATTAAAAAAACAATCAACTAAGAAGTTGTGTGATTTTATTATAATTATTATTTATTAAACAAATTCCAAAATTTCAGAAATAATAAGGGATTTGATTGAAATTATTCCCTCTTTTATTATTTACGTTAAGCCCTCTTAATTATATGCATTTTATGTTTTGTCCTGCTTATTCTATGGTTTACTTATTGTTATTCTCATTTTTGGCCCTCTTAATTTTATTAATTTAATATTCATGCCCACATAAATTTATAATTTTTATTATGATCCCATCGAACCAAAATCCTCACCCACCTGGATTGTCAGCGAGAAAGCGAATGGCGACCCACCCGCCAGATGGCACGCCCACAGTGTTCCGCTCAGCAGGGTCAACGAGGTTGAATTTTTTAGGATCCTTGTTGGGGTCAAAGTTGCCAAAGCCTTGACCAACAACAAAGAAGTTGAAGCCATGAAGATGAAGAGGGTGGCTCTCAGCACCAATGATGCTCGTGTCCTGCATCACAAGCTCCACGCTCGTGTTAAAAGGCAGCACCACAGCTTTTGTCCCGCTGCTCGCCATAATACTGCCCGGCGGCGTGCCGGTGTAATTGAACTTGAACGGCGGGTTGGCGGGAAAATCAGTTGTGTACACGCCTTTGGATTTGTTAAAGAAGTGGGCTTGAAGTAAGGCTACGTTTGGCTGCACAAAAGATACATTGTTAACGGAAGCTGCAAGTTTTGTGTTGTTGGGTCCTTGGCATGTTTGGTTTTGTGGGCAGGGGCTTAACCCTAAGCCTACTGTGAAGAAGAATCGTCTGTCGATTTTCTTTGGGACCTTAGCAGGGAATTTTGTAGTGGCCAAGCTTCTTATTTTCTTGCTAAATTGCATAGCAAAGTTTGTGTCATTGAATTTTGGCAGTGCCGGTTTGAGGAGTTGGAGTTTCTTGGTGACGGCGTTAGGTTGCTCGTATTCGAGAACGCCGGCGGTTGTGGGTGTGTCGAAGGATGCAGGGCCGGTGGCGTAAGGCCTAGCGGCAATGAGGAAGTTGGCATTGGGAGCTCTGGATTTGGCCTTGAGAAGGACATTGGTGGTTTGGCCTGGGGTGATAAGAACAACTTTTGTTTTTATGGGTTTCACGTAAACGGCGTCGGTTTCGACTATGGTTAATGTGTGGTTAGCGATGCTGAAGAAAAGCTCGTCGTTGAGTGCAGCGTTGATCATTCGGAGGAGATAGGTTTTTCCAGGCTTCACCTTCAGCTTGAATGTTTCTGCATGAAATATATGCACCCAATTAAGTTTTGATATACGTACCATCAATTGCACAATCATATTAAAAGATAAAAAAAGAATTGACTATATGATAAAATTTTTATCATTAGCGATTTTACGTGGTTGTGCACATAGTTGTGTATTGATCATTTTAATTATAAGTTTACAAGTACTTTTAGGGTTTCCACAATGTTACTATATAAAAAGTAGCTATCATATTGTACCTTTGGCTGAGCAGTTATACAAGGGACCAGGGAGACCATTGATGGTGAAAGCATCAGAAATATTCGGTGCTCCTCCTGTTTGCAAAGCTTGTTTGATGATTGTTTCTGTATCAGCTTTCCACCATTCTCCTATAATTTGAGGAAAAATTAAGCTCATTAATTAATTAATATTTCAAAACAAAAGGTGACAAATATGAATACTTTTATTCAATTTTCAGTTATGTTATTTATGTACCAAAAATAATGGGAACTTCTTTAAAAGGCTGGGGAAATGGATAAGAGGCATGTCTTTTGGGGAGGATAACAATTGGACCATAGAGAGTTACTCTAAGCCATGAGATGTGAGCGTGCCAAAACAATGTTCCCCTTTGGCCAGTGACAGTGAAATTGTATACATAGGACTGTCCTGTTTGAATTGGACACTGAGTCACATATGCAGGTCCATCTGCCCATCCGCTCCTCAGCTGCCTTACTCCATGCCTGTTTTTGTCAATATGAATGATAAAATTTCTTAATAAATTGAAACTAACAAAGAAAAAAAGAGAAGATGATCAAGGTTTTGCATATATGTACCAGTGAAGCGTGACATTGTACTTGACATGGTTAACCACTTTGATTAAGAGGCGATCGCCTTCCCTTGCGATGATTCGAGGTCCCGGAAATTGGCCATTGACAGTCAGAATGCTCTTTGTTTGGCACAATCTTGTAACATTTTGCATCTGGATCTGCAATATATCGAGAAAGGAAGATCAAACTTCATGCGAATGAGTGAAAAAAAATATCTCTAGTTTAAATTGATATGCAGCACATACATTAAACTTGTAGTGCCTGGTAATGCCTGCATGCTTTGCCAAAGCCAACTCTGGCAAAATCCAAACAGCAGCAAATGATGCAAGAAATAGTGCCCTCAGAAAAGCACAAGGACCCATTTGGCTCTTTTTAATTTCCTTAATTTTTATAAGCTGTTGATGAACAAACTAATGACACAGAGGATTCAGTGGAGAGAAAGAGAGCAAGAGCGTGTGTTTATATAGTGAGAAAAAAAATGGTGGGTTTGTTAATTAGGTGACTGAGGATTGAGATAATTTTGAAGACAGCTAATTTGGCTTCAGCAACAAATTGCAAATTTGGTCATACTAGCTGCAGGTCATGTATTATTTTCGAGTGTTATTCAAGCTATATAATATTATCTTAAGTCAATTTTTAACGGTATTAAATTTTCTATATGATTGTGTTGCGGCACTAGGTCAGTCAATGTTAAAACGAGTAATAATATCTAGGTCCCTTCACTTTAAGCTTTTAGAAATGATGATCCAGTTTCTACATTTATATCAAATAGATTCCTAACTAGTAATTACTAGGTAGCTAGTAGTAACTTCTATTGATATAACCAACTTGCACCTACGTACGATATTGAACTTTTGACAAGACTATGGCAGTGTACATTTGTATCGATTAATATAAAAAATACTTTAGTGAAGAAACAACCCAATAATAGGATGATATATGAAAAATTTTAAATTTATGGAATTAAATAATTACTCTAATCTAAGACATGTTAAAGTTAGAACGACTATAATATGAATCAACAAGCACCCTTAATTTATGCAGTTATAAGATAAGACAAATATATAAAAGTAATAAAAAGAATCAATACCAGCAATTTTATTGACGGAATGAAAAACTCTCGAGAGTAAAAAACCACTTCGGATATAAGCTACCACTCAAATCCATTATAATGAGAAAACTTATATGATCTATGATGACAACTTCACCGATTCAAATACCTCTAGACTGTAATAACTTGAAGAACTCTCTGAGCCCGCACCAAGCGGGCTTCTTCATAACCTTTGAAATCTCTGCGTAAATTCTGATCAACCCTGCGAACTCACAATGTCAGAACTCTAACTATCAATCTTCCTTCTTCAGAACTCCGAAAGCTTAGGAAATTGGGTTATAGTTGTATTTTTGTATTGATGATTACCAAAGAACAATATTACAATAGTAAAGAAGACAAGAGAATTAATGAAGTCTATTAGGTTAATTGTCAAGATGGAAGAAATAAAGTATATGGTGGCTCTCAAAATAGTGTTTCTTCACCTGAGTAAAATGGCTATGTATTTTTTTTAAAGAGGTAGTGCAAATGTAGGAATTTTCTTGTATAATACTGGCTTAAAACGAGTCCAAAATAATTCACTTACACACTGGCATTAAAACGTCTCTCAAACGCAAAGTTTCTGCCTCCGGGCATTAGAAGTACAACTTAAAATACTTGTAACTTTCTCGTCTCTTGGCCAAATCATGCGTTCTTTATATGTACGCGATCATCGTCTTTGAGTCTATTTTCCAATGACACTGACCTCATGTCAATTGGAGTTCTAAATTTTATGAAATGTCCAAAAGAGTGAACGTCGCTCTGATATCTTCATCTGATATTGTCCAAATATGTCCAATTACTCGAGATCTTTAAGACTCATTACAACTCAATTGAACTTATTTTATTAGAGAAGTTGCCAACACACATGGAACTATTCAAATCCTCTCGTGTGCATACAAAATAAATATATTTTTCTAAATATAATCATATTCGGTTCATTCGGGGTTCTATTTTAGTTTCACTGTAACAAAGCTATATATATATATATATATATATATATATTTATTCGTTACCTCAATATTATGATAATTGATAAGGACCTATTTGGTAAAATGGATAGCTATTACCCAACAATGTCTCATTTTGTAAAAAACTTAAAATCTCGGGGACTAACATGTTATCCCATTATTAAAATGAAGGTAAAGTGAAGATGTAATTGTCGTTGAAAGGGGGCAACTAATTAATTTTGTCCAATGAAACAAAAGCTAACATCAATTGATTTGAGTTTGCAAATAAATTAAATAACTTATTTAATAAAAGTTAATTAGTGATGGAAAAGGATTTGATTTGAGAGTAATTAGGGAAAATGTGGGCATGATTGCTTGACAGCCTTCAATTTCTCCAACCGTTTGATACTTAATAATCAAGCCAAAAAGGAAGGGTTACACCATCTTTGTTAGCTATTGTCGGTTGTTCTTTAATCACTGTGCTATAACAGATTTTGATGTTAACCTTTTGTTATTGCTTGTTCATTGGAGAAAATCCTACTTCTGGTACTAATTTTATATTTATTAATTAAGAAACACAAATTGGAGGATAATAATAATAATAATAATAATAAATTTGAGAGAACATACCTCTTCTTGAGAGAACATACCTCTAAAATAAATTATATATGAAATTGCCATATTAAAATTTGCTTTTTTATTTAATTGATACGGAAGATTTAAATACAAGTTTAAGGATAACTTATGCAAAAGGATAATAAGTTACTTAGGGCATGGGTCGGGTTGAAACCTAACTCACCCAACTCGTAAATAGTGTGGGTTAGAAAAATTTCAACACAACTTAACCTGTAAATCCACGTAACCGCAAGGGTTGTGATTGAGTTAATGGGTTGAATTCATTTTAATTTTTAAAAATAAATAAACAAATTTATAGAAAAGGTGGAAAATATTTAAAATATAAAATTTAATCATATAAAATTAAAAAATATTAAAAATTTAATTATAAAATATAAATAATAATCAACATATGAGGAATGTTGGTTGCAAGTTACATTTTTTTCAACCCACAACCTGCTCAGGTTGATCAATTCCAACCCGTTGGGTTGGGTAAAATTTCTCAACCCAACCTATATGATTATTTGAATTAATTATGATTGAGGTCAAGAATAATTTTCTCATGATATCAATGTAATTATAATTGAGGTTAATGTAACGGTGACTGACCTCTCAATAATATTTTATTGAGTTCAATTACATTTTAATTAAAAGACACGATAATTGTGGGGCTTATTTTAACATAGTGAAATTTTGAATTTGATAGAGGTTCCTTTATGAAAGTTATAGTTATGAATATTAACTATAAATATAATCTTACAAATTGTGATTTATAATCCATATGAAGGAGATATGAGTATTTGAAAATAACTGATCTTAAATCATTAATATCTTATAAATATAAGTCATTTTTTATTAAAAAAAAATTCTTCAGTGAAACATATCAACAATGATATTTATTTTAAAACTTATAATTTGTAGATCAATAATATAGGGAAATTATCATTTTTTCCACCGGATAAATAATGTAAATACCATTTACCATGAAAACTTTGAAATTATTTTCTTTTCCACCAAAAGCTTCTAATATGTTCACTATTCCACTTTTATGAGATGGAAAAAATATACTTTTTTCTAAATTAAATGAATAAGTTGTAGACTTTTCCCTTTTATCAAGTGGAGAAATGAACAATTTTCATACTACAGATAGAAAAGATAATAAATTCAAAGTTTTCGTGGTAAATGATACTTAAGCTATTTTTAAAGTGGAAAAATGATAATTTTTCTGATATATAATTTTTGTATGAAGCATTTTATTTTAAATTGAGAGGAAAAAAAATACAAATATTTTAAATTCTCATCCCACACGCCTGAATTATTTTTACCTTATGAAGTGTATATAATTCCCACTCTCAACAAACTTCAAAATAACACTAATGGGCCTAAATGCTAATTTTTTAATCCGCTTAGATTAGATGGTCTTGGAAGATTTTGGACTTCTAAATAAATCCCTATAATTCCCCCTTTTATTGTTTCATTTTGGCCAAACGTTTAGAATTTGAGAAAGAAAAATGATACATCCATAAAAATTAATACAAAATCACGACAAGTAAAATTGTTGATGGTGTTTTTTAAGCACTATGATATTTAAGCGGTACGACATGGGTAAAAGGGTAATTCCCTTCTTGATCGAGACCACTAATGCCGACCTGACTATTCGATGTTGCATACGCCAACGGTAAGGGGCCGATCACTTGGTGATCATTGACCGACCACTTAAGATCGGATGACCGGGCATTATCAGATCGATATCAGCATTCTCAGTTCAGAGGACCATTGTGACCGACCTCATAAAGACCGACCAGATAGCAAGATATGCTCCAGATGATAAGTTATCATATTCTTATGGGATAAAAAGATAAGTTATCCTATTCTTATGGGGTAAGGAGATAAGTTATCCTATTCTTATGGGGTAAGGAGATAGTTATCATACTTTCATGGGGAAAAGTTGATGAGTCAGTATCCTAATAGGATATGGGAAGTGAATGTAGTTTTCAACTAGGAATCCTTATGGGAAAATGAATCTGATTTCTTCACTATTATAAATAGAAGGGGAAAGTGTAAGTAAGTGGGATAAAAAAGGGGTAGGAAGATCAATATCATTACCATGAGACTTGTAAACACAAGAGATATCGAGAGAATCATATCTTAGTAATAAAAGTATCATTCGTTTTGTGCCCGTGGACGTAGGTGGGATCTGATCCGCCGAACCACGTTAAATCTCCTTGTTGATTGGTGTATTTCTCTGTCTTTTGCTAAATTTACTTTTGGTCCCCCTATAACCAAACAAATTCACTATTGAGGGAGGGTTGCTCTGGGGGTAATATTCACATATTGCCCTGAGACCAAAATCCGCCGTCAACAGTTGGCGCCGTCTGTGGGGAATCCAACAAAAAACAGCTCGCGTGGTAAGACAATGGCAGAAGGTGGAAATCACCGGTCGTCAGGGAGTTCAACAGCAGATTGATGATGCATTAGTAATTGAAGATAATGACATCTCGGATGATGAAGATGACGATCATGAAGATATACTAAAAGATGATTCTCTGCCTCTTTGCCTGTCCGAAAAAGTACATGATGTAAAATTGGGAGATTCAGCCGATGATAGTGCCACTGCTCCAGCGGCTAGTGATAGCCAGAATAATCCAGCTTCTGAATCCAGTAGCAGAGGTGCTACAGCTAGGGATTCTGATCCTGCTGATTTTAGGAGTGGCAATTCTTATGGTTCAAGGGGTGAATCGCATAAGGGAGCACGCAAAGCCTTTCATAGTAATGTCAAAACCCCGAAACTGGAGCGGAAAACTACCCTATGACTTAGGGAATATTTCAAGATAGTAATCACGAGGAGGGAGTGCCCCCGAAAGATGGCCGGTCTGGCCAGCTGGGGAAATGCGGCTGCAGGGAGTATGTTCCCACACGTTTTGTCTGACCAGTGATCCGCGAGAAGCATAACACGAGGAGGGATCATGCCCTCGTAGCGATTGCTTATTCCAGTGTTACCGAGCATAAGGAGAAGCATTCCTTTAATGTTTCAGACACTCTTTGATCCCTATTTTTCTCGTTTGGATCCGAGAGAAGCATAGCACGAGGAGAGATGATACCCTCGTGGCGTTTGCTTGCTCCAGTGTTACCGAGCATAAGGAGGAACATTCCCTTAATATTTCAGACACTCTTGGATCCCGACCTATTTCTTCGATCATTCGGATCCGTGAGAAGCATATCACGAGGAGGGATAATGCCCTCGTAGCGATTGCTTACTCCAGTGTTACCGAGCATAAGGTGGAGCATTCCCTTAATGCTTCAGACACTCTTTGATCCATATTTTGATCGTTTGGATCCATGAGAAGCATATCACGAGGAGAGATGATACCCTCGTGGCGTTTGCTTGCTCCAGTGTTACCGAACATAAGGAGGAAAATACCCTTAATGTCTCAGACACTCTTTGATCCATATTTCCTTGATCATTCGGATCCGTGGGAAGCATAGCACGGGGATGGATGATACCCCCGTGGCGATTGCTTGCTCCAGTGTTACCGAACATAAGGAGGAATATGCCCTTAATGTCTCGGACACTCTTTGATCCTTATTTCTTTGATCATTTGGATCCAAAAGAAGTATAGCACGGGAAATGATTGTGCCCTCGTAGCGTATGCTTGCTCCAGCGTTGTAAGGAGGAGCCCTCAAACAGTACACAGGCTCCATGGAGACCTGAAGTATAGAGGATGTGCCCTTACCATTTTAACGCTCTTTGATCCAAATCCTGGCTCGCCGGGACTCTGAATTGAAAGATTCAGAATTGTGTTTTGGAGACCTCGGACAGGATGCTGTTTTGAGGCATCCGTGTTGTTGTTTATACTTGCGAAACATTTTGCTCTCGGATAAGTGCTAGGTCACCCCCGCCTTTTAATTTTATTTTCCAAAGTTTTGTTTTTTGTTTTTCGCTGGTCTGACAAGGGGACGCCCGTGCCAGATTCGGTAGGGCTTCAAAAGGTTGATTCACTTCCCTTCTGAATAAATCCCAAGGATTAATCGGCTCGGGGCTGGATTCGTTCCAACGACCCCACTTGGTTAATCGGTTCGGGGCTGGATTCGTTCCGCCGAGGCCACTTGGTTAATCGGCTCGGGGCTGGATTCGTTCCGCCATGGCCACTTGTTTCTTTCCGGCTCGGGTCTGCTCTTGTACCGCCGAGACCGATGTTTCTTTCCGGCTCGGGTCTGCTCTTGTACCGCCAAGACCAATGTTTCCTTCCGGCTCGGGTATGCTCTTGTACCGTCGAGACCGATGTTTCTTTCCGGCTCGGGTCTGCTCTTGTACCGCCGAGATCGATGTTTGTTTCGGCTCGGGGCTGGATTTCGTTCCGCCGAGGTCGCTTGATTATTCGGCTCGGGGCTGGATTTCGTTCCTTCGAGGCCTTATGGTTTATTCAGCTCGGGGTCGGGTTACGTCCCACCGAGTCGGTCTTTTGGACTGGGGACGTAACATTTCCCCCAGTGCCAAGTGTTTTTCTCAGCTCAGGGTCGGGTTACAAGTCTGTCTTTTGGACTGGGGACGTAACATTTCCCCCAGTGCCAAGTGTTTCTCTCAGCTCGGGGTCGGGTTACGTCCCACCGAGTCTGTCTCTTTGGACTGGGGACGTAACATTCCCCCAGAGCCAAGTGTTTCTCTCAGATAGGGGTCGGGTTACGTCCCACCGAGTCTGTCTCTTTGGACTGGGGACGTAACATTTCCCCCAGTGCCAAGTGTTTCTCTCAGTTCGGGGTCGGGTTACGTCCCACCGAGTCTGTCTTTTGGACTGGGGAAGTAACATTTCCCCCAGTGCCAAGTGTTTCTCTCAGCTCGGGGTCGGGTTACGTCCCACCGAGTCTGTCTCTTTGGACTGGGGACGCAACATTCCCCCAGAGCCAAGGGTTTCTCTCAGCTCGGGGTCGGGTTACGTCCCACCGAGTCGGCTTCTTTGGACTAGGGATGTAACATTCCCCCAGAGCCAAGTCTTTCTTTCAGTTCGGGGTCGGGTTACGTCCCACCGAGTCGGCTTCTTTGGACTGGGGATGTAACATTCCCCCAGAGCCAAGTCTTTCTTTTAGCTCGGGGTCGGGTTACGTCCCACCGAGTCGGCTTTTTTAGACCGGGGATGTAATATTCCCACAGAGCCAAGTCTTTCTTCAGCTCGGGGTCGGGATACGTCCCACCGAGAGACTTATCATCGGCATGGGATCAGAGCATCTCCCCCATGGTCGGCCCTCTATTGGTCTGGGGAGGTGACATTCCCCTAGAGCCAAATGTTTTTCTCAGCTTGGGGTCGGGTTACGTCCCACCGAGTCGATCGTCATCAGCATAAGGGCGAAGCATTTTTTCTCCACGGGTAGATATCGGGATCCTCGTTGACTGAGCACATGAAAGTGGCAGGAAGGACCAGATTTGCAGCCAAGGCATTTTTCTCTGCGGTTCCTGGAGTGACCACCGACGGATTCATCAGCACACCATCTTTTTTTATAGTTCCCGGCATCAACTCGCAAACTCGTTACCGAGAACTAGGTGATAGATGTTGATGGTGTTTTTTAAGCACTATGATATTTAAGCGGTACGACAGGGGTAAAAGGGTAATTCCCTTCTTGATCGAGACCACTAATGCCGACCCGACCATTCGATGTTGCATACGCCAACAGTAAGGGGCCGAACACTTGGTGATCAGTGACCAACCACTTAGGATCAGATGACCGGGCATTATCAGATCGATATCAGCATTCTCAGTTCAGAGGACCATTGTGACCGACCTCATAAAGACCGACCAGATAGCGAGATATGCTCCAGATGATAAGTTATCCTATTCTTATGGGATAAAGAGATAAGTTATCCTATTCTTATGGGGTAAGGAGATAAGTTGTCCTATTCTTATGGGGTAAGGAGATAAGTTATCATACTTTCATGGGGTAAGGTTGATGAGTCAATATCCTAATAGGATATGGGAAATGAATGTAGTTTTCAACTAGGAATCATTATGGGAAAATGAATCTGATTTCTTCACTATTATAAATAGAAGGGGAAAGTGTAAGTAAGTGGGATAAAAAAGGGGTAGGAAGATCAATATCATTACCATGAGACTTGTAAACACAAGAGATATTGAGAGAATCATATCTTAGTAATAAAAGTATCATTCGTTTTGTGCCCGTGGACGTAGGTGGGATCTGATCCGCCGAACCACGTTAAATCTCTTTGTTGATTGGTGTATTTCTCTGTCTTTTGCTAAATTTGCTTTTGGTCCCCCCTATAACCAAACAAATTCACTATTGAGGGAGGGTTGCTCTGTGGTAATATTCACATATTGCCCTGATACCAATATCCGCCGTCAACAAAAATTATTTATTTTTTTAATGATTTTATCCTAATTTTATGTTATTTTTTGTAAACAGATTTTCACAGATCATCACCCTTTTGAGCTTAAGAGGAGCATGTAAAACCCTTAAATGTCTCAGACTCTTACAAGAAACACACATTTTTTTTTTTAATTATGTGAACCTTGATTAAGAGAGGCAATTAAATAAGGATGTATTTCATGAATTGCTTGAAACATATTATTTTATATTAGGTTCCCGTTTCGAAAATATGAAAATAGATTTTAATTTCAGTTCTATATGTTAAGGAATCAGAATCTATCCATGAAATAAAATATTTTATTTCAATTTTTAAAATCATGTACTCTCATATTTATATCAATTTTTATGCCCTGCAAATAGATTGGATGACTTAAGGATATTTTTAACCAGTATTTATTTATCGATTCTTTAATATTCATGTGCCAGAAAATATATGCTCTCGAATAATTTAGTTATATGTTGTGATTATCATTTTAAAGGGCTGTATGCTCAAGTTGTTGTTTTTTTTTTTAAATTAAAGAATTGTATCTGCTTTTGTTTAAAGCATTGTAATTGTCATTGTTGTTAGTTTAAATCATTTTTTACTACTCCAGTTTTCTCATTTTTGATAAGAAATTTAGTGAATGAAAGCGAAGAAAAAATATTGAAATTGTTGTCAATATTTGTGTATTAAATGAGCAAATCAAGACATCTTAGAATCGGTTGGAACTGAACAAAAATCGATGAGTAAGATATCCTATTTAAATATGGTAGGTTTTGATTTTAAAACACTACAAGAAAATGATCTTTAGCATTCAAAGATTTTGCATTGTCAAGTAAATTGTCGCTAAATGTATAGTTTAGTGTTGACAGGAAAAACGACGCTAAAATTACAACATTTAGCATCACCAACATACTTTCGAGTAAAAAATTAAGGTTTTTAACGTCGACTACTAAATGTCAACGCTAAATATGAAGAATCGTAAAAAATTAGCATCAAACTTAGTTAGCAACGCTATATGTTCATATTTTAACGTCGCCATTGAGTTGGCTTAGCGTATTATAAATAATAATAATAATAATAATAATAATAATAATAATAATAATAATAATAATAATAATAATAATAATAATAATAATAATAATAATAATAATAATAATAATAATAATAATAATAACAATAACAACTTATTAATAATATATTAATTATAAATAATAATATTTAGAGTACTATAATAATAATAATATAATAATAATAATTATTATAATAATTACTTATTAATAATATATTAATTATAAAGAATAATATTCATAATACTATAATAATAATAGCGCACATATATATATTATTTTTTATTTTTTATATCTCACAACAATAAGCAGCTCATAGCCTAATGGTAATTATGCCCCAACTTTCAAGAGTTCAAGTCACACCAATTATATGAATTTGTAAAATTATAAAAATGGATTGTGCGACATTAAATGTAATTATTGATACTTATATATATTTTAATAATATTTTTTTAATAATTTTTAATATATTTAGTGTCGCCAACTTGTCTACATTTAGTGTCTACGATAAAACAGTGGATGCTAAAACCTTTTCGCAACCAACTTCTAGTTTTCATTTTCTCCGTCGCCATGTTTCAACGCAAAAATTTTTATCGTCGACTTTTTCCTTTTTTAGCGTTGATATTTGGCGACACTAAAAAGCCATTTTTCTTATAGTGAAGAATTTAATAACCAAATTTTTTAGGATATGTTTCAGTTCCACCTCAACATAATATGGTATCCTATTTTGCACACAAATCAGAGTACATAATGGCATTACCTCAAATACTCGAGAAATTTTTGTATGGAACCGGTACACCACATAATTAACATACCATCCAATCTTCATCTGACATGTGGTAATATTTTATTTTAATTTAAAAAAAATAGTGTAGCACATGCAGATTTAATACCAAAATTGAATGATACATTAATTACGTGATGTACCATTTCCATATAAAAATCTCCCAATCAAATCCATCTATTTCACTGTTGATTTGATTTTTTGAATTGATTTTTTTATTGATAATTGAAGGATAAGTATATATTCGTGATATCAAATCTTACAAATACATAATTATAAACACATATATGATATATGACATACGATGTGTAAAATATCAATACTATAACTTAAATCAATACTAGATCTGAATTCATGTAGAATACCTCACATTACATAAGTTCAGCAGGATGAATGTTCCCCATATTATAGAAGTCAAATCTGTTGGACAATTATGACCTATAACATCACTATTTGTAAAGAACATTGTGTTTTTGTACAAATTATTTATGTGACAAAAGGAAATTGCTATTTTATCATTATTGTAATTAGATTACTTTGATATATATTAATGATAAAAGTCCATATGGTTAAATCAGATTAATAAGATATGAGACAATATTAATCCACGAACGGTTTAATCATTAAATATCCATAGTCGAAGTATTATCGAGACTGTATATTAATAATGTGGAATAAAGTAGTATTACACTTGTGCGCGTTATGGAAGCTTAACGACATAGTTCTCATATATTTAGGTATTGGATACTTATGCAAGTGTAATAAGAGGTTCTGTTAGCCGTTGGACCAGGAACAGTTCGCTCTGGATAGACCCACTCGGAATCCCATTGGTAGTATGACTATGTGTCTATGGGAATTCGAATCAGGGTAGATGTATGTGATCTTTAATGTTGGACAATTATGACCCATACCATCACTATTTTGTAAAGAACATGGTGTTCTTGTACAAAATTAACTATGTGACAAAGTAAATTGCTCTTTTATCATTTTTAATTGGATTACCTGGATATATAAATGATAAAAGTCCATATGATTAGTACCGGATTAATGAGATATGAGACAATATTAATCCACAAAGGTTTAATAATTAAATATCCATAGTCGTAGTATTATGAGACTGGACATCGATAATGCAGAATAGGCTAGTATTACACTTGTGCGCGTTATGGAAGCTTAACGGCATAGTTCTCATATATTTTTGTATTGGATACTCATGCAAGTGTGATAAAAGGTTCTGTTTACCGATGGTACGGGAACAGCTTCGCTCTGGATAGACCCCTCAGAATCCTATTGGTAGTATGACTATATGTCTATGGGAATCCGAATCAGGGTAGGTGTATTTGGTCTTAACCTGAGACTTGCATCGCTAATACTTGCGACAATCAGTATACTTTGGTTTTGGTCGTCCAGGGCTTTAACAGGTTCTGTGTACGCCTCTTCTGGGTATACTGAAAATCGTAGTGTATTGGGTGTGATGTCAAGATGGAAGTATCACTTCAGTCATATGGAGATAATGATCACGCATGGATACAAAACTAGTACTCTATAGTGCTATAGCCATCGTGAAGTATGACTAGGTCATGACTTTCCGATCATAAAGAGACTAGTTGCTAGTGATCCGATATATGCTTCGTACGGGGCAAACACAACTTCAGCCCCATGCCTAGCATGTGACATCCGATACTGGATCGTAATACGCAATACTATGTATACTACACCTGATATAAATTATGTATTCCTTAAAAGAATATTTCTGGAGAATTGGGTAGGCACGGTGCTTTGCTAGAAGCCAACCATGTCTTGTAAATCGGTGAGAACGTGATACTGGGTACACACGTGTTCAGATAGTCCGATGATCGTATTTACTGCCAACATATCCAGGGATCTCTTGGGTCACCTTCCAAAGATTCACCGATGACATTTGACTCGAACAGAATTAATCTGGGATTAATTATGAGAGAAAAAATTAATCTGGGATTAATTACGGCAAGAATTAATCTGGAATTAATTATCAAGTGAGAAAATTAATCTGAGATTAATTGCGTCATGAATTAATCAGGGATAAATTCGTGAAGAAGAAAGAACGCGATTAATTTGGAATTAATCGACAAAATAAATTTAATAGTTAAATTGGATTTTACTATTTAATTTATTTGGGCTAAAATAATATATTGGATATATTAATTGAAGTTGGATTTCAATGCAGAATTAAAATTGGATTTTAATTCGAGCGAATGAATTAATTTGGAATTAATTCGTAAGCGACTTTCGTAATAATTTTGCGAGGTATTATTATTTAATTAAATTGGATTTAATTACGTCGCAACAGAAAATTCGTTTAATCGGATTAAACGAATCCGAGCCCAAAATGTGTTGTGTAAGCCGACTTGAATTTTGAATTCATAATGGTGGGACCCACTAACTTACATCAACATGTCACATGAGTGATGGAAGTGGTTGAGAGCATTCAATGATATCTTACACAAATATAAAGCTTCTTTGACAAGCTTTGTAATATAACACATCACTTTTAGAAAGTAAAAACACAATCCAATGATTTTTTGGAAAAATTCATTTCTCTCTCTTTCACATTGGCCGAATGGCATTTTGGCTTCACCTTGGTAGAATGCATTTTGGCTTATCTTCAGCCGAATGCATTTTGGCTTATCTTCGGCCGAATGCCCTTTGACTTCTCTTTGGCCGAATGGCCTTTTGATTCAGCTTGGCCGAATTGCTATTCTACTCTTGGGCGAATTGGCTTCTATTTGGAAGAGAAATTTTTTCTCTCAAATCTTTGATCAAAGCTAGCATTTTAAGGAGTCAAAGGAAGGTGATAGGGAGACTCACCCATGAGTTTGGAACAACAAAGAGGGCTTGGAGCATCCATCATCCATGGAAAAAGTTTTGAACTTCAACCGATCATTGTGAGTATTTTCCGCAACTCTCTTTGATTATTCAGACACGAATCACGCTTAGATATCCCGTGGCATGGCTAGGACACTAACATTTAACCTGAGACTTACGTCGGTATTACTTGCGACAATCAGTTTACTTTAGTATTGGTCGTCTAGAGCTTTAACATGTTCTGTGGTATTGGGTTTACTGAGAATCGTAGTGTATTGGATGTGATGTCAAGATGAGAATATCACTTCAGTCATATGGAGATGATGGTCACACATGATATGAAACTAGTACTCTTAAAAGCTGCATCTATCGAGATAGTATGACTAGGTCATGACTTCCCGATTACAGAGATTAGTTACTCGGGATCTAATATATGATTCGTACGGGGCAGACACAGAGCCAGCCCTAGGCCTAGCATGTGACATCCGATACTGGATCGTAATACGTATTACATAATATAAGTATTACTATGCTTGATACATATTATATTCATCAGTGAATATTTCTGGAGAATTGGGTAGGCACGGTGATTTGCTAGAAGCCAACCATGTCTTGTAAATCAGTGAGAACATGGTACGGAGTACGCACGTGTTCGGATAGTCCGATAACCGTATTTACTGCCAACATATCCATGAATCTCTTGGGTCGCTTCCCAAAGATTCACCAATGACATTTGACTCAGATAGAATTAATCTGGGATTAATTATGAAAGAGAAAATTAATCCGGGATTAATTACGGCAAGAATTAATCTGGGATTAACTTCGTATAGAAGAGAGAACGCGATTAATTTTGAATTAATCGATAAAATAAATTTAATAGTTAAATTAGATTTTTCTATTTAATTTATTTATTTGTGGCTAAAATAATATATCAGATGTATTAATTGAAATCAGATTTCAATACAAAATTAAAATAGGAATTTAATTCGGAAAACAAATTAATTCGAAAGCGACTATCTGTAGGACACAGAAATCGGCGACGCTGTTCCGGTCGGGAGTACGGAATAGCCCACGGGGGACTAAACCGGAGAATAATGGAGTCGCCACCCAGTGTGAACTGGGAAATGATTTAAGACCGCACTCACCCATCGCAAGGGAAGACCTCAAACCGCTGGGTTCGGAATGGTCCATTACTTATGCCAATTGTAATGAAATGATTTATGCGTTAGTATAACCGAGTCTCATGTAACACATACCATATAATTTAAACGACACCCAAGTTTGCACACATATAAGTAGATGAAATAAAAGCGAGCACACAATCCCATGAACATATGCGTGAACGTTTCCTCAAGCGGTACGTGGAGTTGTATCCTAAGTACAGACCGCACTACCGTCAATTCGGATCGGCTACGGAATTTATGTATGGGTTTCCATCCGATATACCGCGAGAGGCAACACTCAATCATTAACACAACGCAATCATTAACCCAATGTTAACATACATGAAATATGATAATGCATATAACAATAAATAACCGAAGAGACAAGTATGCGAAATAACAAAGAAGACAAATAACACAAAACAAATGCGAAACAATAAAACAACAATAAACGGAAATTAAATGCAGAATAATAAATATGTGACCAAAGAACTTGGCTGTTTTCAATATAGGACTTCGCATACCCGGTTGGACGTATTCCACATCTAACCAAGCATGCCGTTTCCAGGACAACAAAATAAAATATAACAAAGGGTGCCCTCAGGTCTTACCTTTTAAGTCGCTTCCCGGGAGTGCGTTGGGACGTCGCCGGAAGGGTTAGTGTTTCCGCTGTTTTCACTGGTTCGTTGTTTCCGCTATTTTCACTGGTTCGATGTTTCTGCTTTTTTCACTGGTTCGCTGTTTTCGTTGTTTTGAGGTATTTTGAGGGCTGTGTTTCGGTGATATTGCTAACTATTTTAGGGGATTATTTTGCGTTGTTGTTCACTAGTTTTGTCTCGGTTTTGGTGTGTTGTTCGGTCGCTATTTTATGGTTTTCAGGGGGTGTTTTGGGTACTGGAGGGGCAGTTTGTTGGCTCGGTTTTGGTGTGTTGTTTCACGGTGATGGGGAGCTTATTGTTTTTTTGTTTTGTTGGTGAGTGATTTTTGTCGGTTTGTGTTTGTTGTCTTTGCTTGGTCGGTTGAGGGCTATTATATTATTTTATTGTTCGGTGGGGGTGGTGAACTGTGTGCATGGCTTATGTGTGAGGCATGTGGGTTGTGTGAAGCCGTGAATGGCTTTGTGGCCTGTGAGTGTTTTTTGACGTGGGGGCTGCTTATTGCTTTTGGCTTATTGAAGGGTTTGTTCGGTTTGTTGAATGAATGAGAGGATGATGATGAAGGTGAAAAGGAGAGAGGGAGTGCCGATTGCGTCAGCTAGGGTTTTTTGGGTGAATTCGTGAGAGCTTTAGGGTTTATTGATGGTTCTGCCGTGAGAGAGAAAGTGTAGAGGTGAAGGAGGCGTGAAGAGTTCACTGGTTCTGGCTTAGTGCGTTTTATTGTTGTTTATGACAATCATGGGCATGGGTTGAAGGGTTTATTGTTTCAGTGATCATGGGAGAAAACAGTGTCTGTTGTTTAGCCGTGAGCCGAGAATGATCAAGGTCATGTGTTTTAGGGTTTATCTTTTATAGTGAGGGAGGAAGAAGAGTGCCAAGGGGAGCGAGCAGCCGTGTACCTAGGGTTTTATTTTTCATGCATGCCATGAATCTTGTGTGAAGAGAAGGAGGCGTGAAGGCTATGTAATGTTGTGGCTTGGTGAGAGTGTGTGAGAGGTGTTTGGCCGTGTGATGAGTTTATGGTTCTGTTTGTGGTGAGGCTGCCGAGTGGGTTGGGAGATAGAAGGAGAGAATCAAGTGAGAATGAGAGAGTGGCGTCCAATGAGCTTAGGGTTTTCCTTCAGAGAGAGGAGACCGTGGTTGAGAGAAGAAAGAATGAATTGTGGGGAGTGAGAAGTGAGCTCCTAGGGTTTTAGTTTGTGTGTCTTTTTATAAGAGTCGGTTAGGTTTGTCCTTGTATGGGTAGGAAATGGAGATTGTGTGATCATGTGGAAGATTTAATTAGTTTGTTATAAGGAAAAGATTTCTTTAATTTAGGAATTTGATTTATTTAATTTATGCATGTGATTTATTTAAATTAGGAAGGTGATTTATTTGGATTTTAATATGTGTTTAATGTGTTGGATATTTTTTGGATTGGGCTTGGAGGCTTGGGCGTGTGGGTTGGTGGTGTGATGCGAGGATTTTTGGGCCGAGTCTAACAGTTAAAACATAGATTAATCGAGCGATCCCGAGGCTAAGCAAACGAATGAAATCTAGCAAGTTATTGAGTTTTCCCTTCCGAAGTCCATTTCCCGCGACTTCTGCAACTTAAAGGGTAGTGCCTCCATACGAGGCACATCATCGGGTCTTATGTAAAAATGCAGTGCCTACAGTCGCCCTCACATTGATGGGACTTGTGCAGTGTGTGACAGTGACAATCATATCAAAGTTATGTAATGCATTTTTACTTTCCTGGCTCGCCAACTGCTGCCTGACTTGCTGTTGCTTCGAACTGAGTTGACACGTTGGTGAGGTGCTTCGACCCCAAGGTTCATCCCTGCAAGATGCTGTGATCTCTAGGAATTACTACCGGACTGAGCTGATAAGTTGTGGTCCCCTTTCGAACCATGCTCCATTCCCGGAGCGCCATTCCCGGCATGCTAAACCTCATTCTCGAGGCGTCGCGGTTGTGATAGTTGTGGTCCTCTTCCAAACCTTGCTCCATTCCCCGGAGCGCCATTCCCGAGGCGTCACTGATGATGTGGGCCTCGACCCATGCTCCATTCCTGGAGCATCATTCCCGACATGCTAATCCTCATTCCCGAGGCATTGCTGATGATGTGGGCCTCGACCCATGCTCCATTTCCGGCATGCTAGACCTCATTCCCGAGGCGTTGCGATTGTGATAGTTGTGGTCCCCTTCCGAACCATGCTCCATTCTCGGAGCGCCATTCCCGGTATGCTAGACCTCATTCCCGAGGCATCACGGTTGTGATAGTTATGGTCCCCTTCCGAACCTTGCTCTATTCCCGGAGCGCCATTCCGGCATGCTAAACCTCATTCCCGAGGTGTCGCTGGTCCCCTTCCGAACCTTGCTCCATTCCCGGAGTGCCATTTCCGACATGCTAATCCTCATTCCCGAGGCGTCGCTGATGATGTGGGCCTCGACCCATGCTCCATTCCCGGAGCGCCATTCCCGGCATGCTAATCCTCATTCCCGAGGCATTGCTGATGATATAGGCCTCGACCCATGCTCCATTCCCAGAGCGTCATTCCTGGCATGCTAAACCTCATTCCCGAGGAATTGCTGATGTGATGGTCCATTCCTGAGCCATACTGTATGAGGTGGGGTAGAATGGTTGCCCCCAGACTTGGTTTATCTTTATGTTCTTCGCTGCTTCCATTAGGTCAGAGTAGATCTCATGATGTGACGTTGCATACCAACTTACTATACTGTCTTTTATGAGATAATCCTGATAGCTACACATATTTTCGTCCTCAAAGGATGCCTAGTGTCAAAACCAGAGAACCTTTAAAATACTTGATACAACTCAAATCCGACCGTCTGAATAAATGATCTGAACTAGACTCCAAGTGTGTGTGTGCCAAGGTTCTTTCACAGCTTGATCCTTAAGTAAGCCAACTTGATGATTTTGTCTCGAAGAATGGGATCAGTGGGTCTAACCAACCTAGATGTCTTGATCATACTCTGTAATTACTTCTTCGTACTCAATATGATATGATTTTCTTCTTCTTTTCTTTCGTCTTTTTTTTTTCACTCACTGGAATTCTTCCTTTCAATCGCTGATAATGTGGGCTTCGCCCCCTGGGATTCATTCCCGAAAACTGTTGGTGATGTGGGCCTCGACCCTGGGATTCATTCCCAAGACTGCTGATAATATGGGCCTCGACCCTGAGATTCGTTCCCCAAACTGCTGATGAGGTGGGCCTCGACCCTGGGATTCATTCCCAATATTGCTGACAATGTGGGCCTCGACCCTGGGATTCATTCCCGAACTGCTGACAATGTGGGCCTCAACCCTGGGATTCATTCCCGAACTGCTGATAGTGTGGGCCTCGATCCTGGGATTCATTCCCGAAGCTGCTTATTTTTGCCGCTTTTTTCCTTTTCTTCAAAACCTGCGAACAAAAATAAAACAAAAAATTGTGTGCACGTGACGTGTATGCATGTATGTATGAATGTATTTCTTATTTCGATGGGTTTGGTCTTCCTTGTGCTCCTCAGTGCTTCTCGCCTACAAAAATCTTTGATCGGCCCCTAGGTCGGCTTACAATTTCCTTCTGCTAGTTCTTTTCTGGTGGTTGGTCAGTTCTCTTTTGTCTCATGGCTCAAGTTCTCGGTATATCCCTTATTCACGAGGTGGTAGACTGGTCGCCCCCAGACCTGGCTTAGCTTTCTGCTCTCTACTGTTTGCACTAGTCAATGTGGACTACATGATGTGGCATTTCATATCAACATACTATATGACATGTTACGAAATAGTCCCAATAGTTACACATATTATCGTCCTCAAAGAATGCCCAGTATTGAAACCAGAGAACCTTCAAAACATTCAATGCAATTCAAATCCAAGTCTTTGAATAAATTTTCTAAGCCAGACTCAAAGTGTGTGTGTGCGCAAAGGTTCCTTTGCAGATTCATCTCCAGGTAAGCCAACTCAATGATTTCGTCAAAAAATTGGGATCGATGGGTCAAACCAAACTAGATGTCTCAATTATGCCTGCAGTTGCTTTTCTGTGCTCAATGTGGTATGGTTTTATTTTTCTTTTGTCTCTCTTTTTTTTCTTTTCGTTTTGAACTCCTTTTTTTCTTTTCTTTTCTTTTTCTTTTTCTTTTTCTTTCTTTTTTTTCAACACACATACCCTTTAAGGTAGCATTTCTCCTCATGGTGGTCCTAATACTCGCCCATGGGTAGCTTCACGCTTATCGGTTATAGGTGGTTTAATTCTTTTCTTTAGAGGTTTTTCTTTTATTTTCAACCATACCACACATCATAACACAAGCAAATCAGGATAGACATTTAAGCGAATGGTCATTCACCGACCTACAATTTCTTCAACTAGTCACTTTGCTAACTACTCAGGTTTTCACTGCTAAGAACCTATAATTAAGTGCTTACGAGTCTAACATAGATAAACTACTCAAAGCATCAGATAAAAGCACATCAAGAGTTTATCGTTTCTAAGATTTCACCCTAAAGCAATAAATTTCATCATCAAACTTATGTCTAACTATTAAGGACTAAAAACAATTTTTTTTTTCACAATGGTCTTTCTATCATTGCCGTAAATTTTTCTGTTCCTCGGTTTCCTTTTCCCCGATATCCATGTTTGCTAAATTCTTCTTTGACAAGTCTTTTTTTTCCTAACCCAACGGATATCTATGATGGCTTTTCCTAACTCACCGGCGAAGGGTTGCCCACAACTAGGTCTCCCCACTCAAGGGTTCGAGCGACCAAGTGAGCGCACCTTTTTTATACGCTAAGGTACGTGCCAACGATCGATGATATATGAATGACTGTCAAATGGATTTCTTATTGAAGATTCCCCAGAGGGAGGGTGGAGCAAACTCTCTTAAATACCCTTGCCTCTTAGGCTCTTATCGCCTTGGTGACATGAATAAACAATAGGTCCTCCAAATTAGTCCATCACAGTAAGCTTCGAGTAAATGATTATCTAGGTGCCTTCACAGCTTTTCCTTTCAGCTATAGAAAATAGTGAATGAAGGAAGACAAAACCATTACCTAGCTCTAATAATGCCTTTGGTAAACCCATTGGACCCAACACCCACTTCAGCACACAGTGCAACTTAAAGCGATAATCACAAACGGACAAGACATTATTTCGGGGCCGATTCTCTATCCCTAGTGGAGTCGCCAGACTGTAGGACACAGAAATCGGCGACGCTGTTCCAGGTTCACGACCCGATTGGGAGTACGGAGTAGCCCACAGGGGACTTAACCGGAGAATAATGGATCGCCACCCAGTGTGAACTGGGAAATGATTTAAGACCACACTCACCCATCGCAATGGAAGACCTCAAACCGCTGGGTTCGGAATGGTCCCTTACTTATGCCAATTGTAATGAAATGATTTATGCGTTGGTATAACCGAGTCTCATGTAACACATACTAGATAATTTAAGCGACACCCAAGTTTGCACACATAGAAGTAGATGAAATAAAAGCGAGCACACAATCCCATGAACATATGCGTGAACGTTTCCTCAAGCGGTACGTGGAGTTGTATCCCAAGTACAGACCGCACTACCGTTCGTTCAGATTCGGCTACGGAATTTATGTCTGGGTTTCCATCCGATATACTGCGCGAGGCAACACTCAATCATTAACACAACGCAATCATTAACCCAATGTTAACATACATGAAATATGATAATACATATAACAATAAATAACTGAAGAGACAAGTATGCGAAATAACAAAGAAGACAAATAACACAAAACAAATACGAAACAATAAAACAACAATAAATGGAAATTAAATGAGGAATAATAAATATGTGACCAAAGAACTTGGCCGTTTTCAATATAGGACTTCGCATACCCGGTTGGACGTATTCCACGTCCAACCAAGCATGCTGTTTCCAGGAAAACAAAATAAAATATAACAAAGGGTGCCATCATGTCTTACCTTTTAAGTCGCTTCCCGGGAGTGCGTTGGGACGTCGCCGGAAGGGTTAGTGTTTCCGCTATTTTCACTGGTTCATTGTTTCCGCTGTTTTCACTGGTTTGTTGTTTTCGCTGTTTTCACTGGTTCGCTATTTTCGCTATTTTCGGGTATTTTGAGGGCTGTATTTCAGTGATATTACTCACTATTTTAGGGGATTATTTTGGGTTGTTGTTCACTGTTTTTGCCTCGGTTTTTATGTGTTGTTCGGTCACTGTTTTATGGTTTTCAGGGGGTGTTTTGGGTACTGGAGGGGCAGTTTGTTGGCTCGGTTTTTGTGTGTTGTTTCACGGTGGATGAGGAGCTTATTGTTTTTTTTTATTTGTTTCGTTGGTGAGTGATTTTTATCGGTTTGTGTTTGTTGTCTTTGCTTGGTCGGTTGAGGGCTATTCTATTGTTTTGTTGTTCGGTGGGGGGTGGTGAACTGTGTGCGTGGCTTATGTGTGAGGCCTGTGGGTTGTGTGAAGCCGTGAATGGCTTTGTGGCATGTGAGTGTTTTTTGACGTGGGGGTTGCTTATTGCATTTGGCTTATTGAAGCGTTTGTTTGGTTTGTTGAATGAATGAGATGACGATGATGAAGACGAAAAAGAGAGAGGGAGTGACGATTGCGTCAGCTAGGGTTTTTTGGGTGAAGTCGTGAGAGCTTTAGGGTTTATTGATGGTTCTACCGTGAGAGAGAAAATGTAGAGGTGATGGAGGCGTGAAGAGTTCACTGGTTCTGGATTAATGCGTTTTGTTATTGCTTCTGACGATCATGGGCATGGGTTGAAGGGTTTATTGTTTCAGTGATCATGGGAGAAAGCAGTGTCTGTTGTTTAGCCGTGAGCTGAGAAGGATGAAGGTCGTGTGTTTTAGGGTTTATCTTTTATAGAGAGAGAGAGGAAGAAAAGTGCCAAGGGGAGCGAGTAGCCGTGTACCTAAGGTTTTATTTTTCATGCATGCCGTGAATCTTGTGTGAAGAGAAAGAGGTGTGAAGGCTTTGTAATATCGTGTCTTGGTGAGAGTGTGTGAAAGGTGTTTGGCCGTGAGATGAGTTTAGGGTTCTATTTGTGGTGAGGTTGCCGAGTGGGTTGGGAGAGAGAATGAGAGAATCAAGTGAGAAGGAGAGAGTGGCGTCCAATGAGCTTAGGGTTTTCCTTCAGATAGAGAAGACCGTGGTTGAGAGAAGAAAGAATGAATTGTGTTGAGTGAGAATTGAACTCCTAGGGTTTTAATTTGTGTGCCTTTTTATAAGAGTGAGTTAGGTTTTGACCGGCGTAAACACACACGTATATCTCAAGCGCACGTATCGTTCAAGTAGTATAAAAATATCGATCCCACGAGGACTTAATTCCTACTATTGTTATTAATTATTGAATCTATTTATTTACAAATATCTAATTGAGGGTGAATAGAATGATTGTGTTGATTGGTTGAAAGTGGTTTTACAAAATAAATAAATAAATAAAAAGACAAAAGAAAATACTAAGGAAAATAACAAAGACACAAAGATCTAGGGTTGTGAATCCTTCTAATATCTTTTAAAAGATGAAGTGATTAATTTATGTTTGTGTAATAAATCAGTTTACTAACCTGGAACACTAAATTATGCAAAAGCCTCTGTCGATGGTCAGACGCAAATACCCAGTTTAACCCATTGAACCATATGTCTATGTCAACCAAATTATCTGGATTCATTAAGTTTAAGTTCCAATTATGGCTACCCCCGCCCGACAGGTATATGTCTATCCTGTAAGGAAATCTATTAGAGGGTTATCTATCCTCAAGGAAGATCGTGGGCTATTAAGTCTAAGGCTGAAACTAAAATCCCTATGTCTAGTTCATTTTAGATTTACCACATCAATCTTATTGGTGATCAGACAATAAGAAGCATTAAGCTTAAGACTTAATAAGTAAACCTTTAAATTACCCAAACTATAAAATAACCCCTTATAAACCGGTGATATTAGAATTCATCACAACCCCAGATAACTAACACATAACTAGGGCTAGTAAAAATTAAAAGTAAAAGACATAAAGTAAAAGCTGAAAAGTAAAATAAAATAAAATCCTAAGGTAAAAGGAATTACTTTTACTACTACTAATTTAGATATCTCCCATAAAATAATATATAAACTTGTGATAATATTACCAACCGACCAGTCTGGCGGTATCCTGATTAAGTCAAATTAAGTCCAACCAGCCATTAAGGCGGTAATATTTGTCCATAAACCAGCCATAAAGGCGGAACCAAAATTAAATTACCAACCGACCAATCTGGCGGTATCCTTGATTAGTCAGGTTTAAACCAGATTAAAATTAAATTACCAACCGACCAATATAGCGGTATCCTTTTTAAGTCAATATTTTAAAAACAGTGAATATATTATTTTTAAGGGAGATTAATCTAAATAGTAACAGTAAAAGTAAATTACCTTTCACCATAGCTGGAGAAGTTACCTCCTTATAGTGAATAGTAAAAAGTAAAAAGTAAAAAGTAAAAAGTAAAATACTATTATTTCAAAATGTAATTAAAATTATTTACAAAACTAAAAATTAAAAAAAAACTAAAAACTAAAAGAAACTAGAGAGAGAAACTCTCTCTTTACATCAAAGAGAAGGGAGAGAGTGGTGCAACAAAATCTGAAATCTCGAGCTGAATTTATAGGCGCGGATAAGCTTCTGGCGTCGCGACGCCAGGTCCTTTGGCGTCGCGATGCTGGAACAGTGAGGCGTGGCATGCTCTCGGCTTGACACGTGGTGATTCGGATAAGAGGATAAGGCGACACGTGGCGAGGTGGCTAAGAGCTCAATTATTATGCTGACATGGCGATGACGTGGCAAGGCGGCTGAGTTCAATTGTCGGCACCGTAAGATTGCGACACGTGTCACGGCGTGATTGGTTGATGATGACGTGGCATGTTGACTCGGTTGACCTGCTGACGTGGATGATGACGTGGCAAGACGCGTGGAAGATTTGACTCGTTGACCGGATGACGTGGCGACACATAGGATGACACGTGGCACACGTGGAAATAGTAATTTTCGGCACCGTAGGATGATGACACGTGGCAAGGCGCACGTTAGCAGATCGGTTGTGATGGTTACACGTGGCACGACGCACGTTAGCAAAGTCAACTTTTCTCAGATTCTGATTTGTGGACCCCGCGCATGTTAGCACTGTTCGGCGCATGTTAGGCGTCGCGACGCGGAAGGTCTTGGCGTCGCGACGCATGAATTTACTAAATTGCCATTTTTTGTCCAATTTTCACTGTTTTGGCCCAAATCACCTCCAGAATGTCCTGAATCTTTATTTATCTACAAAATAACACAAAACACATCAAAATGTTCACAAAACTCAAGAAACTATACAAAATATTTGGTTAAATGAGTGGGAAATAGTGATAGTTTTACCACTCATCAGGTTTGTCCTTGTATTGGTAGGAAATGGAGATTGTGTGATCATGGGGAAGATTTAATTATTTTGTTATAAGGAAATGATTTCTTTAATTTAGGAATTTGATTTATTTAATTTAGGCATGTGATTTATTTAAATTAGGAAGGTGATTTATTTGGATTTTAATATGTGTTTAATGTGTTGGATATTTTTTGGATTGGGCTTGGAGGCTTGGGCGTGTGGGTTGGTGGTGTGATGCAAGGATTTTTGGGCCGAGTCTAACAGTTAAAATAGAGATTAATCGAGCGATCCCGAGGCTAAGAAAACAAATAAAATCTAGCAAGATATTGAGTTTTCCCTTCCGACGTCCGTTTCCCGCGACTTCCGCAACTTAAAGGGTAGTGCCTCCATACGAGGCTCATCATCGAGTCTTATGCAAAAATGCAGTGCCTACACTATCGTAATAATTTTGCGAGGCTTAATTATTTAATTAAATTGGATTTAATTATGGCGCGATGGTAAATTCATTTAATTGGAATTAAACAAACCTGATAAAATTGCCCGTGACTTTGTGTGTGTCTTTTTGTGTTTTGGGAACACAAAATATCTTTGACTTTGGTGGGCCCAAGTCAAGTTGTGTGTTGTGTAAGCCAACTCAAATCTTGAATTTAAAATGTGGTGGGACCACATGATTTACATCAAATCTCAATAGTTGATGTAAGTAGTTGGCTTTAATTTAATGCATTATTTTAACACACAACCACCAACTTTCACACTCTCTCTTCTTCTCCCTCACAATTGCCGATTCTTCTCTCTATTGTAAGAAAATTTTTGCTTCAAAAATTTCATCAAAGCTAGCACTTGGAGGAGTCAAATTAGGTGATAGGGAAACTCACCCAAGACATAAACAATAAGCTTGGAGCTTCATCCAAAGAAGAAATTTCGTAATTTCTCCTAATTATACTATAAGTGATTCCACCATTTTTCTTGTAATTTTTTCATACATATTAATCATGTTTAGGATCCTGTGACATGTCTTAGAGACTTACAAAATCTACACGCCCCATGACCATATTGTTTTCTCAAAAAGGGAAAAAAATGAACTCATTTTATGACGATAATTAAACCAGGACGAAGGAAGTTGTCATGGAGCAACACAATGAACTCATTTAGAGATAATGCAGAGCTCAAATTACTTTATACAAGTTATTGAGTATAATATACCAGAACATCAATATACTACGTCCTTAGCAATGACAACATGTAGAGTTTGGTCTAATTTTTATTATACTAAATCTGCACCCGTTTAAAAAGTAAAATATCAAATCCTATCCATATCCATTGCGGGTTTGATTTTTAATTACTCATTATCAAACTCATATGCGTATAGACCTGCTGGAATTTTTATTAGTTTCTGTTTGCATAATTTTCCATCAAAAGAGCATGTAAGGTTCAAACCTCCTGAGACACAGTCCCAGCAATGGGTGTTTGATTAAGTGAATAAGCCTCCAAGGTGCACAAGCACACATATTACAGTCCTAAAACTACAAAGTTACGAAATTAAAATAAAATGCTCGTTTTGAGTCTTCATTTTTGTTCTCACTTTCTTCTTCGCATGAATGAGACTTTTATAGTGAGTCTTGCTAACTGCTCGGACGGTTTCAGTCCGTAACTTCTCTATAACTGCTGGATCATGTCTACAACCGTTGAGTTGTGTGCCATAACTGCCTGATTGTGGAGGGAACTATCTAACTGCTTAAATCATGGAATTAACTGCAATATGCATTAGTCGTCCTGACTCTTTTGTCGTCCTAATTATTGTGTCGTCTGGTGATTGTTCTGATCGCTCTTCCCCTCGTCACCCTATTTACGAATCGTTCTGTGGGGTGATACTTGTCCGTCCTGCTTGCTTTCGTCATTGTCATCCTAGGGCGATTTTCTTTTGTCAACAATTGTCCCCCAAATTCACTTTGATTGGGTTGGAAGTGAAATCGAGGTGAATTTCTTGATTTAAGTAGAATAAGGGCGGTAGATTTTGGCCTACAAATCCTCGTCCTATTGTTTTGTCGGGCCGTTCTTTACGTTCCCCATGCGAGCCCATCACTTCTTCAATAAATGCGCGACCTTTCCCAACACGTTTCATCATGATGCCTATTAATGAGCCGTATTTCACATCATTTCAGTGTCACCCTGCATCACACGTCACTTTTACCCCCTTACATCGAATCGTGTTATGACACATGTCTAGGATGACTTTACAATTTTTCCCCATTCTCTCGTTCTTTCTTCCTTTGACGATTTGGGCTGTGACACTTGTTCCAAGATGATCCTTTCGCCTTCATTATATAAAGGTTTGGCTTGCTCTTGTTTTCACTTTACTTTCCCTTTGCAAAACTCTCTTCTTTCGTATTCTCAACCTTCGTTAGCATCTTCTTCTTCTGCTCCCAAAAACAGCTCATCCACTTTCGGTGACTACTAGATGGCATTGGGTGATTCCTCTGTAAGTGCTTTCGGTATTCATGTCCTCAATGAAAACTATGGCCAATGCACCTTAGGCCCTATTTTCTTCGACGACAACGCTATGGCTACGGCCCCGTTGGCTCAACTGTTTCCTTCCACTTCCAACCTTCCCTTTTCAGAGCTATTGAACGTCTCTCCCCTGGCTCAATCCAACCCCATTCGCACATGGCCTAAACATGATTCTTCCTTTGAGACTTGGTTCCAATGTATGTTGTTACATGCAGATACATACACCTTTCTTGAAGAACACGGCTTCCTTTCGCTTATCGAGCTCTCATTGGCTTTGCCTCCTTTTGACCGAAACCTGTTTCCCACTTCACTACTCTTTTGGTCCTCAGATTACAATGTTTTCCTTTTTCCTTCTGGTCCCTTCACCATCACTCTTTGCGACATCGGTGCTCTGACCGGATTGGCCCCTCTGGGTACTACCATTTCTGCCTGTACAACTTTTCGCTTCCCCCCTCCTTCAATGGACTCTTCGTCCTTCTCATCTTAGTCTGCTTTCTTCCGTGCATTTTCCAAATCGACCGGTTCGGTCTCAATACTGGAGCGTACGACTTTCATTCATTATTGTCTTTGCAAGTATATCATTTGCGTGCCAAGCCAGAAACCCGTGGCGGGTTACTCCCCATCTCTTCAGACATTTCCAATGGTCGTCGTTTGGACCTGACATACTTTTTATTGGCTACCATTTATCTTGGGTTGGCCGTTCTTCAAAAACAACTTCGGTCAGGGGCTTCGTCGATCGCCTCTGGCCCTCTATGGCTCGTCCATCTTTGGCTTAGAGCCTATTTCCCAGTCTTCAGCTCAATTGAGTCCAAGCATTCTTATCATTGTGCTGGTCTTTTGTTTGCCCAACTTCGGCCAACCTCTCTCATTCCTCGCACTGTTTTTGAATATTTCTATACCCTTTCTCGGGTCCATTTTTTCTTTCTTTTCTCCATGGGCGACAACCCTTCTTTCGTCCATGAAATCCCTGAGTCAGAAGATGATGAATCAATTCATCGCATATGGCGCAAGTTTTTATGCAGTAGCGATTTGATTCATGATATCCTGACCGGGGCCAATGGCAAGGCCGGAGTGGAGGTCTATTTGCCTAATTTCACTACCCGCCAATTTGGTCTCGTTCAAGGATGGCCTCTTCCATTCTTCCATACGCGCTCCGCTTCATCAGACCGTTTTAAAGTTCTTTCACTCTCGGACATAGATCAATGTTTGCTAGAGACCTGTTCTTTGCTATCTTCCTTTATTGCAGTCTCCTTTACTCCGTGCACTTTGGTCCATTCTCTTTTCGACCGTTTTTGACCTTCTGGTTGGGAGAGACTATTTTCTTTGCCCTCTGCACATGTATTTTCCACCATCCCCTTTTCTTCCAAGTCCTCGGAGTCGGCGGGGCCGAAGAAACCGATCGAGGTAACCAAGCTGAAGAAGATTAAACAGGCCAAGCGGAAACAACCTTCCCCAACTCATAGCTCTGATTCGGACATGCCCCTCATACGTCGCGCTAAGGTACAATCTAAAACTATACCCTTCTTGTATATCAGGCTGAAATTTAACTTGAGATTTTATAAGTTCTGTATCTTGTGTAGGTGCTTAGGACGGAGCCATCTTCTGCAATACCTGGAGCGACTCAAGCTCCGGAGCCCGAAGCTCCCGTGGCTGAGGGTCCATATTGGGAAGCTGAACCCACCGTAGTCCCGGTCGTTCAAATTCTATCAGACGAAGATGAAGCGGTCGAGGCTCCAATCACAGAACAACAGTACGAAACAGCTGCTAACGATCCTTCGCCCGGAGTCGACCCCAAGGTACATGGCCAGGTATAGAATTTGACCGTTCGCGCCCGTTTGTCGCGGAAATTTCACGAGACCATCCTCTATTTGAATACCCCCCCTTGGATGATCCTGTCCCAATTGTGCAGGACCCGGATGACAAGCCTATTCTGCCAGAACCTATTTTGCCAGATGACGTGCCTCTTTGGTGTCATCTAAAACGGCTTTACCCCTTGGTACGCAGGATGGATATCACGGGGCTTAGAGGAAGTTATAGGGATGTAGATGGCCTTTTTAGTTTGGCCGAATTGGAGTTATTAGAAGAGGCTCGGTCTATGTACAAAGACGATGTACTTCGTCGCATTTATGAAAGGGAAGAGGTTATTCATATTTCTGTTTCTTACGATTCTGATTCTCCTGCAGATGCTCAGTCAGTAGCCGTGTCGCAACAGTCATCGCCTTCACGGGCAGCATCTCCGGACCCTGCAATGCAGGCCTCGGCCCCTTCACCATCTCCTTTTTGGGCGACCTCCCCGGTCCCTTTGGCGGAAGAAACCTATGCTTGTGATCGGCCATCGTTCTCAGCTCCTTCGTCTGCCCTCCCTCGGCCTACATCTTCTGATCCTGCCATTCAACAAGTAGCTACTTCCAACCAACCGTCATCTTCGGCTCCTATTGCTTCTCCCATTCGGGCGTCATCTCCCATTCTCCCAGTCCAATCTCCTAGGGAAGAACCGGTATTGCCACTGGAAGCCCCTACACCATCTGTTGCTGAGCCGTCCGGTTCTGCTCGTAGGCCCGAAACTGTAAGTGGTTTTTTCTTATGCTCTCTTTTCTTCGTCTATTCTGGTTTGATTTACTAACTTTGGCTTTTTTTGTAATCAGTCGTCAGATCAATTCTTGCAATCGGTCCAGGATATTTTGAGCGATCTGGACCAGTTAGCCTCTGCTTCTTCCTTGCCTGCCCTATCTCCGGCCCAGGCTACCACAGACTTGGAGGCCCTTCGGGAGGTCCTTGGCCAATATGAATCACTCATGACAACTGACATCAGCCAAGCCGCCCTGCCAGAGAATATGCTTAAATTGGAAAAAGCTTCTTCTGAGATAGACCGACTGCTGGGTCTTCCTATTTTTCCCATTTCAACGGAAAGCCGACTTTCTCTCCAAGACTTGCAAGACAAGGTCTCGGCCCTTATTCTCCGTTATCAGATCGTTCATAGCCAGAAGGCCGGGTTGCGTGTATCAATAGCTAAGAATGATAGGTTTCGAGACACCATTGATAACTTTCGGCAAATTATAAGAGAGTCTACAGACGAAATTATTATCGAGGAGTCCTTGCTGCTGGATTTAGAACGACAGTTACAGGATATCCAGTGCTAGATAGAGGAAAGCCGCATGATGAGGGATGCCAAGAAGAAAGGGGTCGCCTCTCTGATAGCTTAGGCCATTACCACTATGGCTGAATTCAGGGATTTGGCCCGAGTTGATTTTGAGAAGGGCCTGGCAGATCTAGTGAGGGCCGATGCTGAGATGCAGAGAGAATGGCGGAACCTGAGGGAGAAGTTCTCGCTTCTGAAGGATTCGCCTGACGAGCTTCAGCGATCTTCGTCCATCCAATAATTATGTAGTACTGTAGGACGTTGCATCGTCCAAATGTTGTATTTTTGAGGACATTTTCGTCCTGAATTAATGAAAATACATTTTATATACTTAGTTTTGTCCTTATTGCAAAGACATTACGTTCTCTTGCTCCCATAATGATGACACATATTTTTTCAAGTATTTACCGTTTATCGCCCTATCATGCACTTTTCCATTCAAATTTTTTAAATGGTAAGCTCGTTTGGCAATACGTTGCCTACCTCACATGGGCCTTCCCAATTAGGCGACCATTTTCCATATGTCGGATCTTTGGCTCCAAGTGGCAATATAGTTTTCCACACTGATTCGCCTTTTCTGAACGATTTAGCCATGACTTTCTGATTATAACCCTTGGACATTTTTTTCTTTTGTGCTTCCAAACGGTTTATGACATCGCATTTGATATCGTCTAATTCCAACAAATTTTGGATTATTTCTTCGCTGTAATCTTCCCTTGTCAATTCTTTTTGCAACATCACCCTAGTGGATTCAATATTAACTTCAACTGGTAATACGACCTCTTGACCATATACTAATTGAAATGGTGTGACCGAGGTACTCATTCGCGGTGACGTCCTATATGCCCAGAGAGCCTGACTCAAACATTCGTCCCATCTCCTGACGTTGTCCGTTGCCATTTTCCGAATCAACCCTTTGAGGGTCTTATTGGACGATTCTGCCTAACCATTTGACTAAGGGTAATATGGAGTAGTGTTTACTAGCCGGGTCCCGTATTCGGCCATGAAGCTTTTTACCTTTTCGCCATTTAACGAAGTACCATGATCCACCATTATTGTTGTGGGATACCGAATCGGTGGATGATGTGCTCTTTTATGAACTTGATAATTTGCCCTTGAGAAATCTCCACTACCGGAATTGCTTCCACCCATTTGGTAAAGAAATATGTGGCGACGATGATGAAGGTGTGTCCCTTGCTAGATGCATGATAGATTTTCCCTATCAAATCTATCGCCCATCCCATGAACGGCCATGGTTTAATGACAGAGACCATTTCGGTTGCTGGTGCCATCTGAATGGGCCCATACTTCTGACAAGCAACACACCCCTTGGCATACGATACGCACGATTCTCCCATTTTCATATCCGCTCCGTATGATCAACCACCTCATTTTTATTCCGGTATGGTGAGACCCACAAACACCTTCGTGTATTTCGGCCATAATAGTTCTGGATTTCGATGGCCCTACACATTTCAACAACAGGCCGTCTTGGCCCTTTTTATATAACACATCTCCGACACCACATAGTTCAAGGCTTTGAGTTTCAGCCTTCAATCTTTCCCATTTTCGGTTGTCTTAGGAATTCTTTGATCTCTTTTCTCAAATCATCCTTATCTTAGACCTCAACGGTCATGACATCCATCATTCTTTTTAGTCTTATCAGGGCTGGCTTGACCTCTTCGCTCCTATATATGCCATCTATGCTTGTCTGTTTATATCCAGAGGCTGCTTGGGCCAAGTTGTTGGCCACTTTGTTCTTCGTCCTTGGAACGTGTTCTAGCTCCGCAAAGTTAAATTGATCTAGCAACTCTTTGGCTACATCTGATTGTGCCGTGACTGATGGGCTCTGGCATTTAAAGGCTCCTGTTACATGTTGGATTACTAGTCGCGACTCTCCTCTAATGAACATGTGTGTTACTCCCATATTGAGGAGTATTTACAACCCAAATATCAAGGCCTCATATTCGGCCTGGTTGTTGGTGCAATATTCGTCTAACCTGATTATGAAATGGAATGATTCTCCCATTGGACTAATTAAGACTATTCCTATCCTTGCTCCTTTCGTCGTGCTAGATCCATCAAAATATATTGTCCATGGTTTCAAACTGCATTCATCTAATTCCATTTCCATTTCTCTAATGGTACTTAAACATGGATGATCAGCTAAGAAATCTGCCAATGCCTGATTTTTTACAGCCTTTTGAGGTTCATGCCGTATATCGAATTCTGATAATGATAATGACCAGAAACCAACTCTTTGATGCAAAATAGGATGAGAGAACATGTACTTTATTATATTAACTTTAGTAATTAAGTACACTGTAATCGGCCTAAGGTAGGATCGCAATTTAGTACATGTAAAATATAAAGTCAAACATAATTTCTCCATTGGAGAATAATTACATTCATATTTCAGCAATTGTCTGCTGATATAATAGATGGCTCTTTCGATGTCCATGTCATCATCTTGCGCGATCATCCCAGCTATGGATTGCTCTTCGGCTGATATATATAACTTCATTGGCCGTCCTGGCACATAAGGTACCATCACCGGCGGTTGTGATAAATATTTCTTTAGGCTCTCGAAAGCCTTTTGATGTTATTCGGTCCAGACGAACTCGTCTTTATCCTTTAGCCTCAACAGAGACGAGAACATTTTAGTTTTTCCTGCACAGTTAGAGATAAATCTTCTTAAGAAATTAATTTACCCTAGAAATCTTTGCAACTCTTACTTATTTCGGGGTGGTTTGGCTTAAGTGATTGCCTGATATTTATCGGTATCAATGTCAATTCCCCGCTGGTGTACTAGAAAACCCAAGAAATTTCCTGCACAAACCCCGAAAGCACATTTGGCAGGGTTTAACTTCGATTTAAATTTCCTCATTCTCTCGAAAGCCATTGCTAAGTGGCTAAAATATTCGTCTATGGTTACAGACTTAGCCACTATATCGTCCACATAAACCACTACAAATTTGCTAATCATGTCATGGAAAATTAGATTCATGGCCCGCTGGTATGTGGCCCCAGCATTTTTTTAGACCAAATGGCATCACCACCCATTCATAACATCCTAAAGAACATGGGCACCTAAAAGCCGTTTTATGTATATCGCTTTCGGCGATATAGATCTGATTGTATCCCTCGTACCCATCCATAAAAGAGTACACCTGGTACCCTGCTGTGGAGTCTACTAGGGAATCTATTGTCGGCATTATGTATTGATATTTTGGTGTGGCCAAGTTTAAATTCCTTAAGTCTATGCATATTCTTAACTTTCCATTCTTTTTCATGACATGGACGATAATTGACAACCATTCTACATATCTGGTCGTCCTAATAATTTCGCCTCCAAAAGGCGTTCGACCCATTTCTTAATGTCAGACATGACATTGGGTGCAAACCTCCGGGGAGGTTGTTTATACGGCTTATGATTTGACATAATTGGAAACCTATGTTCCACTATCGTTCTATCTAAACCTGGCATTTCATTATAGTCCCAAGCAAAATAATCTTTATATTTTTGTAACAAATGAATCAGTTTTTTTGCGTACCTGGCCTCTAGTTCCTTGCTGATATAGGTGATACGTCTATCGTCCCCACTTCCCAGGTTTACCTCGTCCAATACATCATGTACTTTTGTGATGCTCGCCTTATGCCGCCCATTTAGAGCGTATTCTTCCTCTTTCATTTGTTGTTCGCTCTTGTGACTCCCTTCCATCAAACAATCTGCCCCGCATGCCTCTCTTATTCTGTCTTATGTCTGGTGTGCTAACAATTTATCCCTTAAGGCCGAAATAGCGACTTGAGTCTTCTCGTTCCGTTACATAGGCTATTAAGTTGGCCCTGGTGGCCGCGTGTGCGGCTTATTCTTTACTCTGCTTGTTCTTCTTCATTTGAATTACTGTGCATTGTCTCTCCAAAAACCACTGTGGTTGGCCTTGTTTGCGCGAACAAATCGTTTAGGAGACTTGCGGGGTATGGCTCATCATTTTGAGCCACAATGGCCGAACTTTCTCCTTCATTCAGAACCTTGGTCGGCCGGTAATTTCCCTCGTACATGACGTATTTGGCCGAATTTATTTCTGCAGCGAAAGGTTTGTTATTAGCATGTACTATTTCCACTTCATCTATCTAGTTCCAGAAAACTAGGTATTGATGAAGGGATGAAGGAATGCATCGGCTGCCGTGGATCCAATCCCGTCCTAAAAACATGTTATATGTGGTTGGTCCATCTATAACGAAGAACACTACTGTCTTCGTAGTGCTCCCTACTTGCAAATCTAACGGCACGACCCCTTTGGCCGTCGTCGCCCCTCCATTGAAACTTGTGAGCACCACCTTTGTAGGGATGAGATCGCCTTCTGACTTTGCTAAACGTCCTAACATCCTAAACAGGATTGCATTGATGGCTGCTCCATTTTCAATCAATACTTTGGTGATGAGTATCCCGTTGGCCTTTGCTTTTACATACAATGGCCGCAGGTGTTTCGTCATTTGTGGTGGTGGTTTTGGGAATATCACTTTCCCTGATAGGCCTACCTCCATTGTTTGTTCGTTCTCGGCATTGGCCCGAGGTAGTTTTCCTCAATGTCCCATCTAGAGGGTGGTAATGTGACCGTCGCATTGTGAGAGACATTATTGATGACCAGTCTTCGCTTTTCCGCCCTGGTAACGGTCCGTTTTATTTTGGGGGTTCCATATAGGACGAGGTATGGGGATCGTCCCAAGTCTTCTCCTAGCGTTCCGACTGCAGGGTTTCCGGCCTCATACAATTTTTTGAGAAGCCGATTATGTGATATTTCCCTTATTCGTGCTTCAGTCCTGACGTCTATTTCTTTTTCTATGTCAGTCATTTCCTCGTCCGAAGCCTCTCTGTCTATTATCGAGAGTGCTGCAAATTCCGTCTCATCACTATCATAGACATCTTCGTTATTTCCAGACCCTTCATTGTTGTCCCCCTTGAATTTTTCGGACAACAAGTAATGATTAGCCACAACCGGTGGCATACTGCCGGACTGAATGACAATAGTGGGTTCTTCATCGTCTGTCTCGTACCGTTTTCGTCTATCAAACTTGGTACGCTCATCACAATTCGTAGTTGTCCCTTCTCTGTCGTCACTCTCTTTACTACTCACATCTGGTTTCTCCCTTGTATACGCACTATGGCCTGTGGTGACTTTCATTTCGCCTTGTTGGCACATCATACGGTCATAATTTCTCTGGTGTCGTCTCAGTTACGTCCTTGTCATTTCGTCCACATGAGGGTAGTTCCTTCCCGGACGTTGCTCCGAATATGGCCTCCGATATGAATGCCACACATTGGGCCGATGAATTTTCGGCCTAAACGTCCTTACATTTTGGAAGCAGGTTTGAATTCTCACCGTAGAACCTTGGCGCGAAGGTCCTCGGTTGCCATGCTACTGGCTCTTTCTTTACTGGCTTTTCACATGTATCTTCCAACTCCCTCATCCACTATATAATGTTCTTGCACCGTGCACACAGATTTCACCGATCCTTCCATTCTTGGGGTGTTTTGATCCTTTCCAGAGCGCTAGGACGATGACAGTCCTGATCTTCATCTAGGACCAACTTGATCATGTTTAATTCCATCGGCTTTGGAAAAGGGTTTTCGTCCACCGTCATCTTTTTTTCGAACGTTATTCGTCCAGATTCTATGGCATCCTGCAAAACATTCTGAAAAATAAGACAATTATTAGTTGAATGAGACCATGCATTATGCCACTTATAATATTTTTTACCACCAATTTGCTCGGCGCTTGGCAATGTGTGGCGATCGCTCAAACTAATTTGTCTTTTCTTTATATAATTGATCGAATATGGCATCGACTGTCGTGATATCGAAAGACAAGTTTCTACTCTTTTTATCGTTCTTTTCTTTGGTTTGGGGTTCAGCCCACGCCTTGCAAATGTACGGCTTCCCTTTAACCAATTTGGCCAAGCATAAATCGGCCGATTCGATGTCCATTTCGCCTATTTCATAATTGATGTTCCTGTAATAAGTTCCTTTGCTGGAATTTTTCATTTGTTCCTCCTCTCTTAATAACTGTTCATAACTCACCACACTAGTGGTGAGTTGGGGGAGATCCCAAAATTCGCGATCTTGAAATTTCTTTTTCAGATCGAAATTTAGACATCTTTTAGCGATTCTCACAAATTCTTTTTCTGGCAAAGGCACGTAACATCGGTCTCGAGCCACTTTGAACCTTTGTAAGAACGTCTCGACCATTCTCCTGGCAACTGTCTCAAGTTTGCCAAATCGGCCAAGGCCACTTCAGATTCGGCCTTGTAGAATTGTGCATGGAACCGTTGTTCCATTTGTTGCCAATTTTCCACCGACTTAGGTGGCAGACTGACATACCAGGAGAAAGCTACTCCTGACAGTGAGCCGTGAAATAACATCAACTTATGGAAATCATTTGTTTCTCCACACTGCAGGGTAAATCGCCCAATGTGTTCCATAATAGAAACTTCCCCAGACCCTGTAAATAGGGAAAAGTCTGGTACTTTGTAATTCCTAGGTCACAGATATGCTACATCGATCCAATCTGGATATGGCTTTCGATATCTTGGGCGAATTGGCCTTATCCCTAGACCGAATTGATTCAGAAGAATCTCGGTCATCTGTTCTCTCAACACATCATTGCCATTGAATGGCATTGCTATGGGGGTGGTTGTGGTCCTCTCACAAGTGGGACATAGTCGTGATTGTGCCCCTGTGAAGCCTGAAGACCGTGGGGCAACACCACTTCATGTTGTGCCATATTTGGCCCTTGGTGTAGGTTTGGCCCTAGATATAGGCCATTGCCCCCTGGACTTATTCCCCCTGTAAGTCGTAGGGACAGTGACCCCTTGCGGAGGAATATTGCTCGGACCAGCCTCCTGACTGCTTGGTGCAGGAGGAGGTGTAGTCCACGGTAGGGTTGTCCCCCCGTTTACACATTTGGCCATTAACTCGTTTAATGAGCTTAAGTGTTTGGCCATATTTTCATAATGCGAGTTACTAGTCGAGGTAAACTTATCTATAATGTGAGCGTTTTGAAGCCTAACCTGCTCGACAACATCCTGTGTGAACTCACCGAACAAGGCGCGAACCGCGTTAGGGCTGAACTCTCGCATAGGTTCATATCGAATAGCATCTGCCAGACCCTCGAAATGGCCTACTACGGCTGGAACGTGGGGCTGGTTGGTTTGCTCCAGTCCCCCTTCCTCCGTACTTGAGTCAGTTTGAGTGTTTCTTTTCAGAGGCATTTCCACTTTTTACACCAATCCTCCCACTGTGGTCACCAAAATCTGTTTGCACAATTTTCCGTCAAAAGAGCGTGTAAGGTTCAAACCTCCTGAGACACAGTCCCAACAAGGGGTGTTTGATTAAGTGAATAAGCCTCCAAGGGGCACAAGCACACAGATTACAGTCCTAAAACTACAAAGCTACGAAATTAAAATAAAATGCTCGTTTTGAGTCTTCATTTTTGTTCTCACTTTCTTCTTCGCATGAATGAGTCTTTTATAGTGGGTCTTGCTAACTGCTCGGACGGTTTCAGTCTGTAACTTCTCTATAACTGTGGATCGTGTCTCCAACCGTTGAGTTGTGTGCCATAACTGCCTGATCGTGGAGGGAACTGTCTAACTGCTTAAATCATGGGATCAACTGCAATATGCATTAGTCGTCCTAATTATTGTGTCGTCTGGTGATTGTTCTGATCGCTCTTCCCCTTGTCGCCCTATTTACGAATCGTTCTGTGGCGTGATACTTGTCCGTCCTGCTTGCTTTCGTCCTTGTCGTCCCATGGCGATTTTCTTTTGTCAAACAGTTTCTAACTTCTAAGCACTAATAAAACGACTAAAAATTT
Organism: Zanthoxylum bungeanum; assembly: GCA_019454045.1. Taxonomy (NCBI): domain Eukaryota; kingdom Viridiplantae; phylum Streptophyta; class Magnoliopsida; order Sapindales; family Rutaceae; genus Zanthoxylum; species Zanthoxylum bungeanum. The sequence continues at coordinate 91,926 of SKCR01035209.1, forward strand.
TCTACTGGGACAAAAAAAAATCAGCATAAGGCGGCTTAAGTAGCTGAAAGATTTTCAATTATTATTTGCTTTTTCAAATGCTTTTCATGAGAATGTCATTGTTATTCAGTTACTAGATTGCTTTTTTTATCAATATTAAAATTCAAACTCTTACCAAAACTGACAAAAAAGTAGTACAAGCCCATTTGAAGGTGTTTTTTTTTATCACTTATGTAAATGAAGGTGATTTTTTTTTTTTTTAAACAAACCAAATATATTAGAACATAACAGAGTGTTTAAACCCGAGTTTGTTCCTGTCTATTGTTAGTTATTTAATTGTGAACAAATCCATTTCCACAGTGATACTAAAGACTTCAACCCTCGCCCACCAGCGATCACGGTAAACCTTCTTGCTTTTACTTGTAATATTACAACTTTTACATGGCGCCAAGGTCTCAGATTGTAATTTTTTTTTTTTGACAAAAAAAAGCTCACACACCCATGAGTCCCTATAGAAATTCGAACTCCTACACTTTAAGTTTATTTTGAGAATATGAGACCACAAGACTATTAGTCCAATAATAAAGTCTTGGACTGTAATTATTTGTTAAGATTCATGAGAAATTATTACTCAATTTGTTTTCCAAGTTGCTCAATTATATTAGCAATAAATATATAATGCCATTCTAATTGAGGTTTAAGTTGTTTTTTTAAACAAGATATTATTAGATTGTTGGGTGGATGATTTGGTGTCACGGTTGTATAATAAAATTTTTACTTGTGAACGTGGGCAAGCTTACAACAAAATGTTTTGAGTTTTAAAATAAATTCAATTTTGATTACTTCACTCCACTGTAAGAGACAAAACAATACATGAAAACACATAAAGGGCCGTGCCCTAAAGCTGAAAAGGGCCAATATAAGTTACAATTGATGGAAAAATTAATCTCTGCAAAGAAACTTGAATCCATGCACGCATGATTGATGATAAACAAAATCAACACTTGGGGAGATCCAATGGCGGAGGAGGTAGCTTTTGATTTGGAAGATTTCCATCTAACACAACCCAAGCCATTCTCAAACCCCAGCTTATGTGCACCTCAAAATGGCAATGCATGAACCACACCCCTAAAAAAAAATGCAAATAATATAATTAACCATTTGTACTTCCGTTAGCCATGAATTTGCTTTGTGTCTGCGATCACTGAAGTTCGAATAATAGTAGGGTTAAGAGTTGATTTTTCACCCATCCAAACTTTTTTATTTATAAAATAAATAAATAAATAAATGTATATGTGATAAGATTTTATTGGATTCGTTATTCTCACCTGGATTGTCAGCTCGGAAACGAATAGCAACCCATCCACCAGATGGCACTCCGATGGTGTTCCTTTCAACTGGGTCAACAAGATTGAAGTTTTTAGGGTCTTTTCCGGCATCATAGTTTCCAAAACCTTGTCCAACAACAAAGAAATTAAAGCCATGCAAATGAAGGGGGTGACTTTCAGCACCAAGAATGCTAGTGTCCTGCATTACTAGCTCAACACTAGCATTAAAAGGAAGAACAACAACTTTTGTTCCATTCATCACGCTTGTATTATTAGGCGGCGTGCCCGTGTAGTTAAATTTAACCAAGGGAGAGCTTGGAAAATCCGTACTGTAAACGCCATTTTGTCCGAAAAAATGAGCTTGGAGAAGGGCAGTGGATGGCATAATGAAGGAAATGTTGTTCACAGAAGCTGCAAATTTTGTCGAATTACTTGGTCCTTGGCAAGTTTGGTTTTTAGGGCAAGGGTTTGTTCCAAGTCCTACTGTGAAGAAAAATCGCTTATCAACAGCCTGAGGAACGTTAGCTGGGTATTGAGTGTTCGCCAAGCTACGTAGCCTCGTCGAGTAATTGAAAGCAAAAGCGGTGTCATTAAGAGCTGGTAGTATTGGTTTGAACAATGGCAATCTTCCTGTTGAGATTGGATGATTAGAAAATTTTGTGGGTTCTTCATATTCAAGAATGCCAGCGACAGTTGAGTTGTCGAATGTGCCTTGGCCAGTTGCATAAGGCTTAGCAGACATTAAGAAAGTGGCATTTGGGTAAAACGGTTTGGTTTTTAAAAGAATGTTTGTGGTTTGGCCAGGAGTAATGAGAAGTGTTTGAGTTTCAAATGGCTTAATGTAAATTGCGTCTACTTCGACAACTGTAACACTGTGATTAGCAATACTGAAGAAGAGTTCATCGTTGAGTGCTGCGTTGATCAAACGAAGTAGGTAACTTTTTCCAGGCTTCACCTTTAGCTTGAATGTATCTGCATTCATGCAACCAAGAGATAACATCAGTACACATATATATAACATAAGCTGCTTAATGTTAAACAACCTTATTATCATTTTTAGGCCTCAGCTATCCACTGTTGATATGACCACCTCTACAACTTATATTTATATACCTTTGGCTGAGCAATTATACAAAGGGCCTGTGAGTCCATTGATTGTATATGCATCAGAAACATTGGGACCTACACCTGTTTGTAGAGATTGATTGATGATTGCTTCAGTATCTGCATTAAACCACTCTCCTGAAGTATATTTAAGCATATGTTTAGTAATTTGATTACTAAAATATTCAATTAATATTTTTTTTAATTAGTATAAGTACCAAAGATGATAGGAACTTGTTTGTATGGTTTGGGAAATGGATAAGGCACGCCAAGCTTTGGGAAAATGACAATGGGGCCATACACAGTGGCTCTTATCCATGATATATGAGCATGCCAAAATAGAGTCCCTCTTTGTCCTATAATTGTGAAATTGTACATATAACTTTGGCCGGTTTGTATGGGGCATTGAGTTATGTATGCAGGTCCATCAGCCCAACCACTTCGGAGCTGTCGAATCCCATGCCTGAACCAAAGAAAAATCATTCACAAGAGCAAATTTCTTCATGGGAATAAAAAAAACTGTTGATAACAAATTAACATACCAGTGGATTGAGATGTTGTTAGGGACATGGTTAACAACTTTAATAATAACTCGATCACCCTCTCTAGCAACAATGCGAGGCCCTGGAAACTGTCCATTTACTGTGATTATGCTCTTGGTGTGGCACAGTCGTGTCACATTTTGCATCTTAATCTACAAAAATGAAGACATAGTACATTAAGAAGTGCTTTGAATAAGGAATTAATGCAACCCCTACATTTCATGCAAATTCATTAAGTTATGTGACACATACATCAAACTTGTAGTGCCTTGTAATGCTGGCTAGAGCAAGCCCAGGAAGGAGAAACCAAACACACAAAATTGCTAGAGAAGCTCCCATTTTGAGTAAGCAGGAGATATAAGTTCTTGTTTGAGCAACTTAGAGCTTTTGAGAATGTGTGTGTATATATATGGAGTTGAATGAAGGATGTTTGGTTGATTAGGTGACAAAGATTATCAAATTTTGTGAGTGTTGTTATTACAAAGCTTCAGGTTTTTTGACAAGACAAGTTCTAAGTTTGAACAACTCTAGAGTGTTGTCAAAGCCAATCTATTGTGTACGACCACCACTTGTCTTGGTGATAAATTAATATTTTCTTCATCATGACACTAGTTGTTTTCAAGCCAATTAGCTTTGATAATGACCTAATTACTAATTCATGAAGTTGAGGTTGCCCTTTTTGGATTTTATGGCCATACAATCATACAGTAAATAATACTTTTCCATAAGAGGTAAACAGGGTGCAATGTCCCCACAGATTTTTCAGAATATTTAATGCATTATTGCTATAAAGGCCAATATAGGCTAGTTGGTGATGTTAAACAAGTTTACAGGTTAAATGTTATTGTTGGCTCTTATATTCAAGTTTAATTTCCAAGTTAAGTGGTTTCTAAACATGGTATTAGGACAGATTTATAAGGTTTTGTGTTTGAATTTTCCACAATGAACTAAATTTACATAAAGTGAAATGGGTCCTTTCTGTTAAATCCATTTGACAAGTCCAAATTAATCTAAAGCTTTTTAGTCGAGTGATTTCTCCGCATGATATCAGAGAAGTTTTGACCTAAAAAGATTTTGTGTGTTGAAACTCTTTGACACGAATGAAATTCTAGTAATATAAAATTAGCCTCTTGTGTGTTGGAACTACTTGGGCTCAAATGAGCCTTTGCACGAGAGGGAGAATGTTAAGACCTTATAAGCTTTTAGGTGAAATGATTCCTTAACATGTGCAACAAAAACAAAATGAACATAATAAGCATGGGGAAGAGTCCACTACAAGAAACAGGTTCTTTAACTTCCAAAGTTTTAGCGTCGTCAAAATCTTGTGACGTTAAAAGTAGCAATATATTGTATCGCAATGATTAATGATGCTAAAAGTACAATATTTAACGTCGTCATAGGACATTCGACACAATATATTAAATATTTAACGATGCCACATATATTCGTCGGTAAAAGATAACGAGCTTTAACGTCACCTATTCTTATCGACGTTGAATTGTACAATTTCTGCATCATCTATTATGGGTTCTAGCGATAACAAATGGGCGACGCAGAATATATTTAGTGTCGCCGGTTATTTTTCGACGTTAAAACATTTCCTTGACCTGCTTTTAGCATCCATGCGTTGCTTTGTTTCAAAGCTAAAATATTTAGTGTCAATTTTTACCTTATTAGCGTCGACGTACGCTAAAAAACCGAATTCTTGTAGTGGTGGTTTCATGCAACAATAATAGCTGTTAATCTTGGTGATGAAGCAAGTCAGCTACTGGGGAAGTTTCAATCAAGCAGTTGTTATAAAGTCTTGCATCAATAAGAGCATTTTCATTTTCATGAAAGAGATATGAAACAGGACTAGTCATGGAACCTAATTAGGTTGGGTGAAGAATTCATCAATAAAGGGTTCTTACGCAATTGAAGAAGGGACAATTTGTAATGTGGGTTAATCGAAACCACTCGTGAGAGAAATAAAAAGCAAAAATTCCAGGTTAATTATGCAGCTGCTAGATTAAAATGGAGGCAATGAGGTCCCATTGATCATAATTTTTCATGCTGCAGTCTTAAAGCTTACAGGACAGAATTTGTAGTTGTACCAACTACGATCCTTGTACCAACTACGATCCTTGTCATGGCCATAAGGAAAATGAAAAAAAATTAATTACATACAATTAATTTCTTTTCTAGCTATCTCTCTCTGGATAATTTCTTTTTATATGTGACAATATTGCCCAAGGATAAGAACCGAGAAGGATCGGACTCAGTGAACAGCTAGCATGATGTGTTTTCATGGACTACTAATCAAAGATATATGAAAGATGTAGACACACACGTAGAAGTATCCCAAATACATTATGGTTTTTTACCTTGAGAAAGTTCGAATATCGAGGAGGGATATTTTGAAGTTTGTACATGGCCAAAATAAGAATGAAGAGGGCGGCTGAAGTCAGATAAAGGATCTGAGCCCAATATACATCTATATTTATAGGGAAGTCTTGGAGTCCTTATGCGCGTAGAATACTAATTTCTGATGTTTCTAGGCTTCTGCTGCAGCGTCGCGACGCCAGAATTGGCGTCACAATGCCCAATCCTTGGGAAATTATTATGTTGGCATCCTGTAGGGCGTCGCAACGCCACCCCATTTTTCAGGATGAATATTTTCTGCGCATTTAGCCATCCCGCGTGCTTCCGGTGCATCTGTAAGGTCTCAAAACACATACAATTACTCCAAGATCCATGTTCTAGTGCTTCCTATCAATCAAACATAAAACAAACTACAAATATATTAAAATAACACGAAACCTAACAAAATAGTAAGTTAAGAATGCATGAATAAATAAGTATAAATCACACTTATTAAACACCCACAAACTTAAGATTTTGATAGTCTCGAGTAAAAGACTAAATAAAAACTAAATAAAAATAAACAAACAAAAGTAAATAAAATTAACTAGGCCACTTTCGTTGGGATCACGATTTCATTTAGCGTATGCAACAAGTCTTTAAACCCCTAGGCGATCCTAGTGGACGGGTTATAATCTCGTGAAGGCTTACAGCGACGACACCCACAAACGTCATTAACACACATGCAATCATGCAAAAATAATAAAATAAAATAAAATAGTCTCGGTAGTTACGCATAATATTGTCCTCGAAGAATGTCTATCAATGAAATCAGAGAACCTTCAAAGTAATCAATGCAACTAAAATCCAAGTTCTTGAATAAATTATCTAAGCCAGACTCACAGTGTGTGTGTAAAGGTTCTTTCGCATCTTGACTCCTAAGTATGCTAACTCATGATTTCGTCTCAAAAATTGGGATCCGATGGGTCAAACCAACCTAGATATCTCAAAAGTATTATGTAATTGCTTTTCTTTGCTCAACATGATATGATTTTTTCCTTTTTTCTTTTTTAATTTTTTCAACACACATACCCTTTAAGGTAGCATTTCTCCTCATGGTGGTCCTAACACTCGCCCATGGGTACCTTTACGCTTATCGGTTATAGGTGGTTTAATTTTTATTTTCAAATTTTTTCTTTTATTTTCTCTTGCTTTCATTCTTTTTCAATCAATTTTTTTTCTTTTATTTTTTAACCATACCATACACCATAACACTAGCAAATCAAGATAGACATCTAAGCAGACAGTCATTCATCATCAAACAATTTCTTCAACTAGTGACTTTGCCAACTACCTAGGTTCTTACTGCTAGAAACCTATTGTTAAGTGCTTATGAGTCTAATTTAGATCACCTACTCAAGGCATCAGATAAAAATCAATTGAGAACTTATAATTTCTAAGATTTCATCTAAAGCAAATAAAATTCATCATTCAGACATATATTTTACTACGTAGGACTTAAAAAATAATTGTTTTTTTAAATAAATAGCAGGAACTATTACTACATGCACACACCCCAAAATTAAAACATGCATTGTCCTCAATATAAGATAAACATAAAGAAACAAGAATGAGGAACAACACTACCGTGTATGGAGTTGATCAGGCTCATGTTGGTCAGAATTTGGTTGTGCTAGTTGTGTGGGTTGTGCTACTTGCATAAATACACATGCAAACTAATAAACAAGCAAATAGCACACAATAAAATAAAAATAAAGTAAAGAAAACAACAATAAATAAAATGCAAGTGTTACCTCCCTGCTAGCACTAAGTTTAACGTCTTCAGCCAGACGCAACCACCCAAATGGTCATGGTGGCTTAAATATAGAGGACCAGGTAGTCTCATGTGCTTTCTTCTTTGGTGTCCAATAGTGATTATGACTTGAAAAAGATTGTTTGGCTGGCGGTGGCAATTTATCCATGGATGTTCCTCCATGGTCTTCTAATGGTTCAGCTATTGACTCTACCCTAAGGCCATGATCTATAGATTTTCCATAATTTTGAATTTCTAAACTGCACATGCGGTAAAATTGGCTCGACTTCTTTTTGAGCTTTCCAAAGATCATCTTTAGGTGAGCAGCCGAGCATTAACTCTTGATTTTCTCTTTTTGCGGTGCTTTAGAAGTGATTTCAGTTCTGGCTGTGGAGGATCTTCTCTGCTTGTCTTCACTATGTTCATAAGTTTATTGGCTACTGAATCCTCCTGCATGTTAGCTTGAGTATATATAGACGCACCTAAGATATGGTCATTATCCCTTGTAACTCCATTCTTGCAGTGTCTAACCTGTGACATTCTTCATCACCTTGAGGACTCGACATGGTTTTGAAAACACTAAAGGTGACTTCTTCATCTTGAACTCTCATTTTTAGTTCATCTTTCTACACATCAATGATCGCACTGCCTGTTGCCAAGAAATATCTTCCAATGATGATTGAAACGTCATGATCCTCTTCCATATCAAGAACAAGAAAGTCAGCAGGAAAATAGAACTTATCCACCTTAATCATTACATCTTCTACTATTCCTCTCGAGTAGGTGAGTGATCTATCTGTTAACTATAATGTGACTATGGTTGAATTTGCCTCACATATGCCCAACTGTTTATAGATGGATAAGGGTATGAGATTGATACTAGCACCTAAATCGCATAATGCATTACCAAAATATTTTTTCGATTCCCAATAGTGCAAGGTATGGTAAAGCTGTCGGGATCCTCCAGTTTTGGAGGGAGCTTCTTTTATATAATAGTACTACACTCCTCTATGAGTGCTACTATTTTAAAATCAGTCAGCTTCCTCTTCTCAGACATCATCTCCTTCATAAACTTCACATAGTTTGGCATTTGTTCTAAAGCGTCTGCGAATGGGATGTTTATATGGATCTTCTTAAAGATGTCAAGAAACTTGGTGAACTGATCATCCAACTTTTTTCTTTGAAAGCACTGAGGGAATGTCATAGGTGTCTTTGGGATAAGAGGTGGTTTATATGGAGGAGTTGTTAAACTGTTCTCTTCTTCTGTTATTGTTTCCTCATTTTGTGCTGCCTTTTTTTCCTTACTGTCTTGGTCATTATGAATATGTCTAATCTTTTTCCCGCTCCTGAGGGTTATGGCCTGACACTTCTCCTTAGGATTGACCTCTGTATTACTAGGAAACGCCCATTTTTGATTAGCCATAGAAAAAACAATCTGCCCAATCTGCATCTCTAAAGACATCATTGTTGCTCCGATATTACCCATGTACATTTCAATATTATTCAGCCTTGACTCATTCTTCTCGAATCTCTCTGAAGTTTTAGCAATAAATGTGCACATGAGGTATTCTAGGGAAGGTTTCTACTCTGATATTTGATTGTTGAAGCCATAAGGAGGTTGCAAGACATTCTTTGTGTTTGCATATGACAAGTTCGGATGATAATAATTAGGCATAAGATTGCCTCTATAGTTGTTGAAGTTTCGATTGTTCATATATTGGACTTGCTCATATCCTCCTTCAGGTAAGATCATTGTATTAGCAGCAACAACTTCAATAGATGGTTGGCCTTGTTGATTGGTCACTACTGATTGATGAGTCGTGAAGGATGACACTTGAGTGGTAAGTGCAACAATAAGATCCACCTCATATATACCAGCCATCTTAGGCACAATAGTGCGTTCACTTGGCCATTGGAAATTATTAATGGCCATCTCCTCTAGTAGAGTATAGGCATATTTAGCAGATTTATTGAACAAGGTTCCTCCAGCAGCAGCATCGACTATGGGTCTATTAGGACCATTCAACCTATTGTAGAATAAATGAATCTGAACTCAGTTTTCGAAATTATGCTATGGGCATCTCTTGAGTAGATCTTTAAAACGCTCACATGCCTCATAAGGTTCTCGGTCTCCAACTGCTTAAATATGTTCATTTCTGTTCTTAGTTGGGCTAATTTAGCTGGTGGAAAGAACCTCGCAATAAATGTTGTAGTCGTATCCTGCCATGTCATGATGTTCCCTATTGGTATAGATTGCATCCAACCCCTCGCTTTATCCCTTAAAGAGAATGGAAACAAGCGTAGCCTGATGGTCTTTTTGGTCACGTCATTCATCTTTATGGTATCTGCCATCTCCAAGAACATCATTAAGTGAACATTGGGATCCTCTATAGCTGAACCCCCAAACTGGTTCTTTTGCACCATGTTGATCAATGTAGGTTTCAGCTCAAAGTTATTGGCATTGATTGGTGGGTGCGTAATCCCAGAATAATTATCGTCTATGATCGGTTTAAAATAATCATAGATTGCCACCTTGCGTGGCTTGTTCTCTATATTTTCAGTTGCCATTGCTTCTTTTTGAATTTTCCTTTCTTTCCATAGTCTTCTTGTTGTTCTTTCTATTTCAGGATCAAACATAAGCGAGTCAAGACTTGTGGATCTTCGCATTCACTGAAGCACAAAAAGACAAGAAAAAGTACTAAAACAAAAACGAAAATAACAATAATAAATAATAAAAAAATCAAAAAAAATCAAAAATCTAAATTAAAGCTAAGGTTATTTGGTAATAGTATTAATGTGAATTAGATTAATAATCCCCGACAACGGCGCCAAAAACTTATTGCGAGATTATCATACCGTAAGTATACAATGTCAAGTTTTAGTAAAAGATAAGTATTAGTGTGGAACCCACAAGAATTGTATTCAAACTCATACTAAGTACTGTAATTGATAAATGTAACTTTATTTAGAAAGAAATTAAATTAAGATTAAAAACTAAATAAATAAGATATTAAAACGTCTAATTATGAGAAACCAAGATGAGAGAGATTTTAGAGTCTGATTTCACCTAGCTATCCCCTATGTGTTTATCATGCCATTCAATTCTTATTCAGTTGCATTGTTTATAAGTCAAGAATCTTAAGTTATTCTAACTCCCTCTCCCGAGTGCCAAGTGAATATATTATCAATTACCGACTTTGATATCCCTATAAAAATCTAGTAATTAATAATGTATTACGCTCTATGATTCCTTATTAACGACTTCAAATGGATAGATTCTCTCGAACTCTACAAATCTCCTAAGTTATATTCTCTAAATTCTATTCAAAATTCCCTCTCATGAGCAATAGATTCTAAACATGCATCATCTTAATTTGTGGCCAATAAACTAGAAGCATTAAACACAAGAGAATATAAATAAACTGAATCAAGAATTTATAACATTCAATTGGAAATCAATACATAGGTTCAAGCATAGGTTACATCATCCTCTAGAACAATAGAGTTAGTTTACGACTAAAGATAATAACAATTAAAATAGGATCATGTATCTAATAAAAATCATTAGTGTTTAAAGAAAGAAACTAGAAGATTAAACCCGAATCGAATCCCTTCGTCTTCAGACGTCGCCTCCTTCGTCTCCTCTTGTCGCTCTTCAATATTTCTCTTTGGATCTCTCTAAAATATAATTTGAACTATTTAGTTGTGTATTAGTCTCCCCTTTAGGGTTTTGGACGAGCTTCTATATTTATAGGGAAGTCTTGGAGTCTTTATGCTCGTAGAATACTAATTTCTGATGTTTCTGGGCTTCTGTCGCAGCGTCACGACGCTAGAATTGGTGTCACAACGCCCAATACTTGGGAAATTATTATGTTGGCATCCTGTGGGGCATCGCAACGCCATCTCATTTTTCAGAATGAGTATTTTCTACGCATTTAGCCTTCCCACTTGCTTCCAGTGCATCCGTAAAGTCCCAAAACATGTACAATTGCTACAAGATCCATCTTCTATTGCTTCCTATCAATCAAGTATATAGGAGTGTCTTAACATCTAGTGCCATAAAGCCAACTGGTTTGGGAGTTACTGGCCCAAAGCTAGTTATAAGGATTGAAGATGTATTTTTATTTTTATTTTAAAAAAAAAAACTATTTTTTTCTATATAAATAAATTACCATTGCCAAAAGGTATGAATTCTGATATAACTTTAGGACAAAAATATTACTCTATTTTCAACTAGACCTGTGAATATTATGGGCACAATGAATTGATTGATACTTTATTTTATGTGTGTATGGAAGAATGATAAAAAGTACAGGAGAATTTACTTATTTGATTATTTAGAAAGAAATAAAACAATTATTAACTTGGATAAGAATTTTCTTTTAAGTTTTCACTTAAAATTAATAGGGACTAGTAATAAGCTAGTGGGGGGTGATGAACACTAAAAAGTGTACATTTATTAAAAGGAAAATTAATCATTTTACACTTGTAGTTTCATTAATCCCCTTAATTTAGCATATTTATAAAAATAATAATTAAATTTATGTTTTATATATTTTTATTGTGATTTTATTTCTTATGTAGGTGAAATAATAATTTGGATGCATAACTAGAAAAATGGACATGAAATTTGGATTTTGGAGGCCAAAAACTTGAAAGGGCATTCTAACGGTGTACAAATTCAGAAATTCCAACCCTCGTAATTTTAGTATTTCGACCATAATATTTACTCCGATATCGGATTGAAGTGATTCCAGTTCCAGATGAAAGAAGACTCAAAGAGTTACAACTTTTCTGTTGATAGTTTTTCTAGTTATGAAGTTTTCAAGACCGAAAGTGATGAACAATCTAAAGTGTGTTATATGTAAATATTAAAATCAAATAAAAAAAAAGGAAAATGACAATCTACAATTGTCACATGTCCACCAAACATAAAATGATGGAGAAATTGGTGGAGTAAATTAATTGCTTTACAATTCAAATAACCTCTGAGCACCTCTATAAATAGATGTGCTCAACACCTCATTTTTCTTAGCCCGGATTCCATAGTTTTTTTCTGAAAATTTATGGAGTTCTAGCTTTTGTGTGTTTTATTTTTCTTAAAGCTTTCTTGAAATTTCTTTTTTAGTAATAAAATTATGAGTATTTTTATTCAAATTATGAGTAGCTAATTTCTTCCTGCTGGGGTAAAGGGAGAAGCTTTTAATATGAAAAAATAGATTAATCTCACTTATATTATAATATATAAATTATAGTCTAATAATTAATATTTAATTTAAATCATGATTAATTATTGACAAACTTTGATGCCGCCTATATGGCTGGTTTTATTTATTTGGCATAATTGAGTATCTAATTAGACTTGTTATAGATAAAAGCTATTACCGCCTTTATGGTTGGAAAAATATGTTTTGACATAATTAATTCCTGAAATAAATTAATTGGGTAATAATTACAATTTATATATATAAAAAGTGAGATTTCTAAATTGAAATATTAAAAGTAGATCCCCTAGCCTCAATATTTTATTTTATTATTGCAGTCCAATTTAAAATTTTCAATCACTTCAAACAATTCAATTTTTTTTCTTTTCACTCAAATTATTATTTTATCCTATTAAATCTATTTCATGTGGATCGACCCCGGAATTACCGAGTTATTTTAATACTCTGACACTCTTATACTTGGGAGTTAAAGAATCACTTTGTGAGCGTGTCAATATTTAATGGGGTATTAATGATTTTCTTCGTCTTTCGAATTACGTGTTTATGATGTTTATTGTTCTTAAATATTTATGGGTTTATGATGTGTCATCTTCCTTGCTATTTTTATTTTGTTGAGTCTATTTTTCAAAATCTATAGGCTTTGAGTGTTATGCTATTGTTGGTGATATAGTTGATGGGGTATTGTGGTATTTGGGGCTGTTGTGTTGGGTTTAGTTTGATGTTGTCATAATGGTTTTAGGGGAGTCAGTACTGGCCTTGGGGCTGCTGTGCAATTTCATTTGCTGGTGGCTTAAGTGTGCTAATTTATTTGTTCTTGATATGCTGGCTCGGCGTTTTAAAAGTTTCCATAAGGGATCAGCAGGTGTGGAACAACTGTGTTTTCATGAGTTGTTGATTTTTACGTACTGTCTACAGTCATCATTGTTTTTATCAAGTTATTGATTGTGCTGGTGTAAGCTGAGACTGTTATGTTGCTTTTGGGGTTGCTAAGGAGAGAGTGACTCACTAGTCGTGAGGCACGAACGGGGAAGAAGAGCGAAGCGGGAGCAGCTTCATTTGAGACTTCAGATTTAAAGTGTTTTTGTGGCTGCTACGCGAGTTTTTGGAGTTGTTGTAGTTGAAAAATGTTAGGTGTTATTTTTCAGGTTGGAGAGCTCTGGCAGCTGTGGCTGATTCAACTTGCTTGAGGAAGTTTTTTTGCAATGTCAGCCTTAAGCAGTGATCTGAAAGCGGAGCTAGCTGAGTGCTCCGTCAAATTAGCGGATGAAGCTAGGATCTTATTGTAGGGACTGCATTTTTGCATATAATTCCCGATAATGAGTCTCGCATGGAGACACTACCTCTTTAATTGTGGAAGCCGCGGGAAACGGACGTCGGAAGGAATAGTCAAGAATTGACACATTGTTGGGCTTAACTCGCTGGATTAGCTTCGGGTTCGCTTGTTGGACCTCCATTTTAAAACATACCCTTAGCCCAAAACCCCGCAAGACACACACCAAGCCCACACACTACCAAAACACACACCAAGCCCACTAAATGGACCAAGCCCACACGCCCAAGAGACCTAAGTCACACGCCCAACACCCTCATAATTAACAAAAATCACATTAAACACATGCATAAATCAAGCCAAATCCAGTTCCTAAATTAAAGAAATCCCATGGATCCCTTATGTAATTAAACTAAATCATATCCCTAACTAAAAGAGAATAAATCGAATTAATCAAATCACTTCCCTAATTAAAAGATTTCCTTATCACATACTAATTTAAAAGATATTCCCTTTAATGCACAAATCATTCTCCTTCTCAAACAAGGGAAGCCTTCATCCCTTTGCCTATAAAAAGAACCCTTCACCACACATCTAAGGCCCTAGCTCATACACGCATAATGCACACAAGAAACAACCTAGTGAAGTCACGCCCAAGGCACAAAGAAATACCTCCATTGCCGCACCCCCCTACTACCTTCACAGTCGCATATTGCCTTCCCTGCACATCCAAATACCACCGCAAAACACCTAAACTGCCCAGCCCTCACTACCCCAAATCACACCCAAAAACTGCCAGCAACTGCCGCACCTTCCCTCACCAAACAGCCCCACTACACTGCCCAGTTTGCTGCACAAATAGACCCTTAAAATTGCCCAGAAAATACCTTAAAAGTGCCGCATAAACTGCCCAGTTTTTAGCCTCAAAACCGCACAAAACAGCAGCCCAATACCCCTCAAAAAACCGCCAAAACAGTCCCCTAATTACCAAAAAATAGTGACCAGAAAATACAACACAAACAATAGCGAAACGGTGTGAAAACATCAGCCCAAACAGTGAAACAACGAGGAAAAATGTTGGATTAGTGAACCAAGAAAGTTACGGAATATCAACCCTTCCGACGGCCGTGTAACGCACTTTCGAGAGACGACAAAAGAGGTTAGACCTGATGGCACCTTCCTTATTTATTATTCTTCGTTTTTTTATTTATTTTAATATATTATCGCATGAGAGTCGTTTGTTGATGCATGATGTGAATTCCGGGTGAACAGAATGCATGTTATTTTTTGTGGTATATCGGATGGAAACCCGGACGTAAATTCTGTAGCCGAATCCGAATGGACGGTAGTGCGGTTTGCACTCGTGATACAATGCCACGTACTACTTAAGAGACACACGTATTTCGTTTCATCCAAACATGTATGTGAGCATGATTTAGTCTGGTATGTCATTTATTTTTAAGCATGATTTAGTTGTTTATTTTTAAAAGCATGAGTAGTTATTTGTTTTGCGTTTGGAATTTGCATTAAGTTTATATGCAAACTTAGACATGAGATTTATCCTTATGAACATGAACTAGATATATGTTGTTCTTGAGCATGTTGCGTTGATTTGGTTAAGATATTGCACAAATCACATCATTACAAGTGGCATAAGTAAGAGACCATTCCGAACCCAACATGTTTGAGGTCTTCCCTTGCGAGGGGTGAGTGCGGCCTTAAACCTTTGTCCTGGTTCAAACCGGATGGCGACTCCATGTTATTTCTCTGGTTTAGTTCCTCGCGAGTTATTCCGTACTCCCAACTAGGCCGCGAGCCTAGAACATCGTCACCGATTTCTGTGTCATACACTTACAAAGCTTTTCTTGTTACAATTTTCAATCTCACAAATCAAGTTTCCCTACATGGTTTCATCAATACAAGAATGAGATCAAATCAACACTTAGTAACAATGATTATGACATTGAAATGCTGTGGGATTTTTGTGGGGTGTGGCGTATGTTTTATGTCTGGTTTTTTTGGATCAGTCGGGACGGCAACGAGGGCAACACCTCATTCTTTAGTGTATGGAATGAAGGAAGTACAATCAGTAAAAATCGAGGTGCAGTCAATGAGGGTTATGGTGGAAGCAGACTTGCCTGAATAAGAATGGGCCGCAACGAGATTTGAACAGTTAGCCCTGCTTGATGAGAAAAGAATGAAGGCCTTATACCACACTCAGCTATATCAGAAGAGGGTAGCTAGAGCTTTCAATAAAAAAGTCTGACCCAAAATGATTAAGGAATGAGACCTGGTGTTGAAACAGTCGAGGCCTCTGTCAATGGACCCAAGAGGGAAGTTTAAGCTGAATAGGGAAGGGATGTACCTGGTCCAAAAAGTCTTAAAAATTATAGCGGTATGATTGTTCGATCTAGAAGGGAATGAGTTCATAGAGCCCATTAACATGGACAGACTGAAGAAATACTTTGCATAAAGAAAAAAAAAGAAAAAAAGTCTCGTTAGGTCGAAAATCTGTAAAGGACAACCTAAGCAAAAGTTAGATCCCATCATACTAAACAAGAAATGGTTGAGGAAAAAGTTAGCGATAGAGTGAGCGAAAAAATGGTTAATTGGAAAACCTGAAAAGGCCAGTTAATGACAGGGGTACCCTTGCAATAAGAAATTAATGTATCCACACATGTACTAGGAGAAAATGATAAAGATTTTTTCAAATAAAGTCTAGATACGTTCATAACGTACGAAGTGCTAACAAGCATGCATAAGTCATCTTTTTTGTCTTTTCAACCTAGAGTCTGAGCCAGAAGAGCTAGTGAGGGGAATGTTTCTAGATGCGATGGCAGCAATAGTCCAAACACATCGATGAGTCTATCTATCACGAAGACAATCAAGAAAATGATGAGATAAATGACTGTCTTGGAAAGTTCATCGTCGTGGTATAAGACGAGAGGGGCACCCACACTGTCGATAAAGATGGACATGCAGATAGAAATAACTAGCATGGAGACCTGGGATAGGAACACAATAATCAAAGAAGTCCATAGTGACATGTTTAAGACGCCACAAAGGATACATCCATTGGATCTCGGCATCAGATATTTGTTGTAGCCACTATCTCCATGTGTCATAAGAAATGTTATTCTTTATCATGGCATGGGCTATATGGTGTCGCGGACCATAAGAAGTGAAGATAGATGATGAGGGAGGCACGATAAGCCTAAACTTCTCTTGTAGCCACACCCAAAGAAAAAAAAAGGAAAATATTAGCCTGTTGGGCTGAAAACCTTAAAAGGTGGCCTAGGAAAAAGTTAAAGCAGTCGGCTAGCCTGAAAATCTGAAAGAACAACCTAGGAAAAATGTAGGGAACCAAAAAACAGAGAGCTAGAGAAAAGAAAGTGCTCACTGGGTTAAAAATCTGAAAAGTTAGAGCAGCCCGCTAGGTTGAAAATCCAAAAGGGCAGCTTAGGCACAAATTAATGAGCATACATGCAAGAGTAAAAGACTTCCCAGAAAGCGACTGACGGGGTTTTGCTTAATTCCGTCCAGGCCATGAAGAGTCTTAACCAAAATGATGGCAGCAAGGTTATAGCTGCACCTAATACCTTGAATGATATGATGCAGTCGATAATCACCTCTACCGATATCACGACCTGTCAGAAGGTATCAGACCAAAAAACAGAACATAACAGCGATACTCTAACAGTGGGAGCCTATCTCCATATTAGTGGCAGCATCCATCAATGTCTTTAATTCAATAGACATGGGGATGACTATCATATTCTCCATCTCATCAGGAGTCAAAAGAAAAGCTTCAGAGGCTTCTCACTGATAAAAGGTTCTGGTAAAGGGTAACACCAAATGAGTAGAAGAATGAAAGTGCAAGCCTATGATAGCAGCAAATTCATCAGACATGTGGCAGAGATTGTGGCCAATAAAATAGAAAAAATGATTTTCGGTATCACAAAATATTGAGGCAGCCTTCGAAAAGACACAGTCTATTTTAACTCGGTGTCAGAAATGAATCACAGAAAGGCAAGCCAAATCTGGGGGCGACCAATCAAACACTCCATGAATAAGTGATATGACAGAGTCTTGTAGGGTGAGAGCCGTTTTGGAGTAAGCAGGTTACGACCTGATATGAAGTAAGGTCGGCTGGATATGTAATATAACTGGCTGGATATAAAGCACAACGGGATGTTCTATTATAAGTATTGGACTTGAGACATGAAGAAGAAAACTCTAGAAGTCAGATGGAGACAATATGGATACCATAGGCCTTATATGATGCAAACATGAAAAGTGCAAGGTCTTGTATAGCATAAACCAGAGGGGACATCTTAAGAAGAAAAGATTCCCAACATTTGGAAGGATTCCTACCGAAAGAAAAAATCGAGGCATATTCGGCCGTATAAGAATGGCCGGATTTACTCTCCCATAATGAACGAATATTAGTTATATGTCTGATTGTACATATGAGAGAATGTAGCCAGATATTTTGCATTCCAAACACCATGTAAACATGGGTTTTATAGTATTTGCTTTGTAATAAAAAAATGGTTGAGAATGAAATGAAATATTTTCATGAATGACCAGAGTTTGTACAAAATTTTTCAGAGTTTCTATTTTAATATACATAAAAAAAACTAAGGAAATGAAGCAGCTCTACTCTGAGGATGACTCCTCATCCTTATGCTCCTTAGCTTTTGTTGATGAAAACGAAGGCTCTCCTGGAGCGCTATGGGAATGTGATCCCTTCGAAAGAGCCTCACACTAAAGGTCACGAGCCTCCCTATGAGAAAGGTATCGCCACATCAGCTCAAACATGTGCTAAAGATCCTGATGATCCCTAACATGCACCTCTAAGTCCTCAATGCGACGCTGCAATTAAAAGAAAACATATCAATTACATACATACATGCATACATGCTAATTCTATTTTACAGGTACCTGATAAGAATAATTTTGTGTGTTCAGCTTCGACTTTGCTACCAACACTAGCCAGTAGCAATGATTCGCGAAACTGGCAGGAACCTATAAATGCAGCAAAATCAGTGCCATGAGAATAAAAAAAGAAAAAAGAAATGGGAAATAAAGATACTTACATATGTAGTGTCAGCATAAGAGATGGGCAATTGTTGTATCCCTCGAGAGATAAGGTTTGAGCCTCTGTCGTACCCGCATCACCTCAGATCGTGTAAGTCGAATTCCACGAAAAACTTACTGAGCTAAGAATGACACCAGGTGGAAAGACCAGCTCAAAAGTAGAGGTCATAGCAGCATGAGGAGGTCCATGCCTTGAGGATGAAAAGGCTCGTGCCCGAGCGCGTCGAGACAAATAGGTTCTCAGACTGGCTGTTGCTCGTAACTCCTCGTCCTCCTCAGCCTCAGAGGGATGACAAGCACTGGATGATCCACGTCATCTCTGGACCTGCATCAAAAGAATTATGTCAGTAACAAATGCAAAGATACAGGTAAATAACCAGAAAGATAGAGTAGCAGTGCATACATGAGTGGCCCGATATGGCTCCGATAAAGGCAGGGACCCATAGAGGGTTGATCGAGCCCAATGGCAATAATCCTCATCCACCAGAAAAGCTTCAGCAGGAAAATCGACAAGGGAAACTTGCAGCTCTTCCTCATCTATATTGGATCCGAAAAATATGGTGGATGGAGGAGAAAACATAATTCGACGGGCTTGGGGGTCCAAGTGCCACGAGAATACATGCTTCCCCAAATACCACAACCTCTGGTCAGTACCTTGGAGGAGCAAACGAAGCTCGTTCTTTTGAAAGGTAGAATGAACAGATACATGCGGGGCATCAATAGGGGTCCAACACTAGGCCATGTCAATCAATGAAGAAAACAACAGAAGGGTTAGTTCAACTGAACTAGAAGCACAAAAAGAAATGAAGCAAGGTTTGAGCCTCCGTCATACCCACATCACCTCAGATATTGTAAGTCAGATTCTGCAGAAACTTACTGAGCCAATAATGACACCATGTGGAAAGACTGGCACAAAAGTAGAGGCTATAGCAACAGCATGAGGTCTCTGCCTCGGTGATGAGGAGTCTCGTGCCCGAGCTCGTCGAGACATAGAGGTTATTGGACCGGCTGCTGCTTGTAAATCATTCTCCTCCTCATCCTCAGAGGGATAGTAAGCACGTGATGATCCACTACGTCTCCGGACCAGCATCAAAATAATCATGTCAGTAACATTGCAAAGATCCAAGGGAATTAATTAAAATACAGAGTCATAATGCATACATGAGTGGCCCGATATGGCTCCGATAAATGCAGGGACCCGAGGAGGGCAGGTCGAGCCCACTGCCAATAATCCTTGTCCACCAGAAAATCTTCAGTAGGAAAATCAGCAAGGGCAACTGACAGCTCTTCCTCTTCTATCTTGGATCCGAAAAACATGATGGATGGAGTAGAAGACGGAATCCAACGGGCATGAGGGCCCTAGTGCCACAAGAATACACGCTCCCTCTGATACTACAACCTCTGGTCAAAAGAACGGGCTCCTGTATTTATCGGAGCCATATATGTCCGTTCTTTTGCAAGGAAGAATGAACAGATACATGCAGGACATCAATGGGGTGCCCCCACCAGACCAAGTCAATCTGCAAAGAAAACAACAAAAGGGTTAGTTCAACGGAACTAAAAGCACAAAAAGAAATGAATCAGGGTTAAGAGACATACCATATCCCATGTAAGCACATTCAGTCGGGCTTGATGTACTCCAATATCGTGGGACTCAAATGTACCCACGGTAAAAGCATTCTAGCGGGCCAGATTGGGAAACACAAACTCATCCCGAGAGATCAGGAATGGTCTTGCAAGGATGCCATACTCATAAGCCCATGCCTATGAAAAAAAGAGAATGTTGATGTTAGCCAGTTACCGATTATAACGGAAATAGAAAATGAAGTATAGCAGAAATTACATACCTCAATCACGAATCCGTAACCCTGGATGTACAGGCTGTGCCGACAAGCCAGATCTTATCCCATGTAAATGGCTGTAAAAGTAGGAGAACCCAAATCAAACTCCCATAATGTATCTAAGTTACGGAGTAGAGAAAGAAGGCATAGGTCCACCGAGCTCGTAACGTCAGCAAATAGGGTGCACCCAAACATGTACAGTAGAAATGATCGGACTAGCGGATCAACTTCCTGGGTGCCTTGGAAAGACTTCCCCTCCCAGTAGGATCGTAGCTCCACGTAAGTAATGACTCTAGAGCAGACTCTCAGGAAGATCCCAGCAAGCGGTAAATGTGCTCAGTCTGAACTATGGGCTAGAAAGGGCTGCAATCGAACTCCAAGAGCTGGCCCTCGCAAGGGATGCAATTAGGTAAAATATCATGGAGTGATAGTCATTTCACCCACTGGTAGGTGAAATGTGTGGGTGGAATTCATCCACGTCTCCACAAGAGCCTACAAAACCCTTATGTCGTGTTTCTGGGAGCGAGCTGAAATGTGTGAATCCTGTGATGTCTATTCGAGCCTGGATTTGGGGAGAGAGCTTCTCGTACCATCTATGATCACCGTTACCACTAGCCTCCAAATACGAGGCATCAAGCTGGAAAAAGACAAACATCGGATTAGTAAAGGGGTACAAAATAGCATGGCAGTAGTGGACTAGAGAAGAAACAAGGAAGATTGGCCGGATATGGATATGTAATTCCATAAGAGTAGCTGGAAATGAAAGGTGTACGGCCAGATATGTAAGGTACAACCGGCTAGATATATATTGCAAACACATGATATCTAGTTTTGGTAAACTATAATTTTCAAAGACTTAGATCACACTTAGTCTAGGTTGTAGAAGAATGGCCTAAAATTCTGTTGGATATGTTTTGGGCCCTAAGGGACATACATATATGTCTAGACTGATATAAATTTATCACCGGTCGGATATAAAAACTTAGGCTCGGATATGCAGAACCTCTGACCGGATATAAATTGAAAATTCAAGACCCAAAAAATATGAAATGAAAAAGAAGAAATGATAAGGAGGGAACTTACCGGTTCCATGATCGGTGAAATCACACACGTAACGCAAGCGCACGTATTGCTCAAGTAGAATAAAAATATATATCCCACAAGGACTTAATTTCTACTGTTGTTATTAATTATTGATACTATTTATTTACAGGTATCTAATTAAAAAGAGAATGTAGTGATTGTTTGATTGATTGGTTGAATGTGAATTTGCTAAATAAATAAATAAATAAAGACACAAAAGAAAATACTAAGGAAAATAAACAAAAGACACAAATATCTAGGGTTGTGATTCCACACAATATTATTCTAATGATGAATTGATTCTCTTATATATGTGTAATAAATCAGTTTGCTAACCTGGAACACGAAAATATGCAAAACCTCTTCCGATGGTCAGATGTAAACACCCAGTATAACCCAATTAATCATATGTCTATGTTAACCAAATTACCTGAATTCATTAAGTTCAAGTTCCAATTATGGCTACCCCTGTCCGACAGGCATATGTCTATCTTGGAAGGAAATCTTTTAAGGGTTATCTATCCTTAAGGGGGATCATGAGCTATTGAATCTAAGGCTGAAACCTAAAATCCCTTTTCCAAGTTCATTTTAAGTTTACCACATCAATCTTATTGGTGATCAGGCAACAAGAAGCATTAAACTTAAGATTCAATAAACAAACTACAGTATTACCCATAATATAATTAAATCAATTATTAAGCATGTTAATATTGTGTTTCATCACTTCCCTAGAATAAAAATAAAATGCTGGGGTTAGAGGATCCACCTTTTGAAATCTCACTTTATTATAACATAGAAATTGTGAGTGTTACCAAATTAAGTTGAATCAGCCATAAAGGCGGTGTTATTATTTATCCATAAACCAGCCATATAGGCAGTAATCATCTGTCACCTAACGACCGATCCTATAGGCGGTGTCACATTATATTACATAAATAAAACCAACCATTAAGGCTGTATCAACTTTAATCCATATTATTAAATTACAATTTCCATATTATAATATAAGTGAGATTAATCAATCTTTACTATTTCTAATTTAGAAATCTCCCTTATTATAATATATAAATTTAGCATGACATTACCAACCGACCATATAGTCGGTATCCTGATTAAGTCAAGTTATAATTAATTCCAACCGATCATAAGGCGGTATCCAATTTAGTCAGGTTAAAATCAATTTAATTAAGTCCAACCGACCATAAAGACGATATCCAATTAAGTCAGGTTTTAGATAATTTATCTATTATAATTTAAGGGAGATTAATCTAAATTATAATAATAAAAGCTCCACATTCCCCATCAGAAATTTATCTACAAAACATAAAAGAAATAAAAAGTAAATAAACTAATACTATTACTCAAAAATAAAAGTGCATAATTAAAAGTGCAAAAAGTAAATAAATAAAAATAAAATCCTTAGATCCTTATCCAGAACCTTAGGAAAGTATTACTACTACTACTAAAAATAAAAATACATAAATTAAATAACTAAAACTAAACAAACAAGATACAATCATTAATCCCTTATTAGGAACTTCAGGAACCTATGCATTTGTAAATGAAATCGGCCTGAATTTATAGGCATCAATTGGTCCCACGCGTCGCGACGTGCGCAACAGTGCACGTCGCGACGCGCCATTGATTTGTGCCACCTGTCCGCGGCTTCATGAGATACTGACACATGTATACATTTTCCGTTGGCAGCTCAATTATTGGCTCGGCATCGCGATGCAGAATTCTTTACGCGTCGCAACGCTGACATCGACAATGACGCATGTCGATGATGATTGTCGATAGCATGTGATGATGACACGTGTCTGACGCACATTAGTGGTCGCGACGCAGAAGTGCTGCGCGTCGCGGTGCCCAAATGATGATTTTGCCCCTTTTGTCTGTTTTTTGATGTTTTGGCCCTGATTTGATTCCAGTGAGTCCGGAAACCTTATTTATCTGTAAAATAACACAAAACACATAAAAATATTCATAAAACCCGATAAACAATACAAAATATTATGTTAAAGGGGCGAGAAATATTGATATATTTACCGCTCATCATTCCACATAATAACAAGCATTGTCCCCCAGAGAAAGGAGAGTGGACACGATGTCCCTAAATTTATGACCGAACATGTGATGCCGACCCGGGATGAAGGGGAGATGAAGGTATGTGGTACATGGTCTGGCGCTAGAATACATAAGAAAGACATTGTGATGAACAACAACAGAGATGAATGATTTTTGAGGTTTTGCAAACATAGATTTTTTCTGCAAATGGAGATGTCGGTGACGAATGAAAAGAGAACTTGGGATTTTATACTTTCGACCTATATCTGGCCGGATATATACTCAACAATCTTTTCCCGGATATGAGATACATCCAGCCTGATATGAATGGAAAGCTTTAGGAAATCAGAATGTCGAGGGCGAGCTCCGCCTCGAAAAGAAGACGATGAGGGCAAAACTTATCCAAAGAACGGGTACTGATGTTGAGAAAATGGGTAAATCACTCTAGACAAGCCAGCAACAGACACAATGGATTCTATTAAAAAAAACTCAGAATTAGGGTAGAAACCAGACAACATCGGAGGCCTACAGGTCTATCAATCATCTCAATCGGGAACGAAGCCCGATGACTTGAGGGTCCGTTACCTACTGGAGCTGGGAATGAAACCTGGTGATATTGAATCATCTCAACATTGATTGAAGTATCAGCGGCATGTGCTTCTATTAACTACGGGAGCTGGGAACGAATCCTGACAAGATTGAAACATCTCAACACCATATGAGACATCAAAAGGGCCGAGGGCCTACGTGACAGAAGAAGGTAAGTTCAGCACCGCTAGACGAGCCAGGTTAGTGAAAATTCATGCATGACTTTGGTAGGCATGTAATTGTCACACACTGCACAAGTCTATGAAAGTGAGGTGATTGTAGATATTGTATTTTCATGGCCCGATGATGAGTCTCCTATAAGGGCACTGTATGTGAGTTAAGGAAGATTGTGAGGTTTAAATGCTGGGAGAGAAACTATCTACATCTGGACGGATATAAACCATAAGCCCGGTGAAGATAACCATCACCTCCGGCCGAATACAACTCCACATCCGGCTAGACATGCGTCGCGTTTCCAATTTTGCTGAAGGACTCAATCTCTTTCCTTCTTAGCCAATTTTCATAAAATCATATTCTAGCCTGTTTAAACACTTCCCCAATTATATTTTTCCTTATTACCACCTTCCATAATTATTAATTCCCCTTATAAAGGAGATTGTTCCTTCCCAAACTAAGAAATCATCACTATAAAAGAGAGGACCTTCACACAAACAATGAAATTTTAGCTAGATTCGAATTCTAAACCTTCTTAACTGATCATCTGCAAAAAAACAAACAGTGAAACACACCCACCAAATAGAAAAACAAAGACCCCAAAACCTCTTAAATCTCTCTCCTTTAGATAAAGCCAACAATAAATCAAAACTATCAAAACGTGTTCTCGGAGTCGAGATACACCTAAGATAAAGCCTGAGGGCTCTTATAATTTAATTTCACATTTACTATTTTAACACAGTATCTCTGGCCGGACGTATTATATATCCGGCCGGACATACACAAGTCATAATTTAACTCTGGTCGTACATAGGCTACATCTGGTAGCATGTTTTCCTTGGTATATAGGATGGAAACCCAGACGTAAATTCCGTAGGCGAATCTGAATGGATGGTAGTATGGTATGTACTTAGGATATAACTCCACGTACCAAAGAAAAAATAACTATTTTATTTCCTTATATTTACGCATGCATTTTCTACTATTTTCGCATACTTAGCATGAATTCCTTCTCGTTTATTTATTATTTATCTCGACTGCTTGTTTATCCTTTTCTTATTATTGCATGAGTTTTATGATTCTGGATTACACTGCACATCCGACCAGACTTCCAGTAAATTTGGTTGGACACACATCTGAAAGACACATCCGTCCGGAAATTCCCATGTCTGGCCAGTCATAGTTAATTTCTTCGTTTCTTTTATTGCTATAATACTACTATATGGATATTACATTTTTCTTTTAAGTTATGTTTGTGCTTTTGAGTGTTTTAAATTACTTTGCATGATATTTACATTATAAGGCATGGTGATATCTCTTTTCAAACCTTGATATTAAACTGACACCAGTAAGGGATGATTCTGAACCTAAAACGGGTTTAATATCGACCTTGCGAGGGGTGTAGTGCAACCATAAATCATTCCCGGAGTCTTATACCAGGTGGCGACTCCTTTATTCTCTTATTAGTCCCTTGTGGGTTAATTGTACTCTCTACGAGCTGCTAGCTCAACAGTGTCGTGGTTGCCAACGTCATAGGCATACGAGAAATTCTACTTCGCCTCTACACCATGTTTCCTTTTAAAAACCCATTTACAACCAATAGCTTAACTCCTTCAGAAAGCTCAACCAAGTCCCAAACTTGATTGTCATGCATGGAATCTATTTCGGATTTCATGGCTTTTGATCTTTTTCCCGATTCGATATCTAATTTCACCTCTTTATACGTGGTCGAATCCGTCTCCTCCGAGAGGAAAACATCGAGGCTCGCATCAGATGTCAAAAACTATCTTTTTGGAGGCCTCGACACTCAACTCGACCTACATAGAACATGTGTCGAAGATCTTTCACCTAGTTGGATCTCTGGTTCCATCACAAGTTCCTCAAAGTTAGGATCGAACTCATTAAGTTCAATCTTTCTACAATTCCCACTTTCTCTCAAAAATTTATTTTCAAGAAAAGTGGCATAACAAGCAACAAATATATTTCGTTGATTAGAATCATAGAATTGATATATGTTACATTTCAGTTTCCCATGACGTGTCCGATAGAGACGACGTTGCTATCGCCTTGAGCCATAAGACGTGCACATGCATGACGTAATATGGGCTTACTTGACTTGCACTTGAACTTGAACTACATATTCATACTTGACGTGTAAAACTTACTATGAACATGCATAACTGAAATGACATCAAGCCTGAACTGTATGCAACAATGCTCAACATAACATGAAATATATGACTATTAATACTCTGCTATATGGTCTAACATGATACAATACTTTACTAATTGGCCCTTGACACTTGAACCTAATGATTGATGACTTCAGCTGGTGTCCATCTTCTTTAAAGCTCATCCTTTGAGTGTATGAAAGACATGCAACACGTGAATTGAAAATGGAAAGAGTAAGTCGAACGAACGACTTAGTGAGTGAAAACTGGAAATAAAACGTATAATAAAATAACATTTCGTAGGAAATTACTTCAAATGTGATTAGTGAAGTATAAGTAAATCGAAAAACTTGAGCTATGAGTCAAATACATACAATAAATTACAATGTGAACTGTAGATCATATAAATGTATGAAAACTGTAACATAACCTGGAAACTGACACATAAACTGAAACATGAATCATGAGCTGCAATCATGGACATTAATTGAAAACTACAAGTATGACTTGAAACTACAATATTGACATGAACGCCTTGACATGAAAACTATAAAACATGAATTGAGAACATGACTGGAAACTATATCATGAGCTGAAAACGTTAACACACACTGAAAATGTAAACATAAATTAAACTGTATATAAAATAACTTTGCTACAAATTGTAAACATGGCTTGAAGACTATAAACTGTAAACATGAAACGTGACTGTAAAATGAAATCATAAGCTGGAAACTAAATCGTGAATTAAAAACATAAACATGAGCTTGAAAACTGACTCATGAAACTTGAAAACATGAGCATGAAGCGAAAACACAACATGAACTGAAAACATGTACAAGAGCTGAACTGTATATATGATTTGTAATCTGTAAACATACGTGTAAACTAATTTTCATGAAAAATCTTACCCGCATCGTAACTTGGGGGCGTCAAAACCTACTTAGCGGGACCTGGTACTGCGTAAATAGGGGAACATGAACATGAATAGCCTATGAAGGTGATCAATGCCCCATGAGGCATCGTCAGTATACTCGTGATAGATATACATGAGGGGACGACACTCTAATAGTGGTTTGAAAATATTTTATTTCCTGAACTTATAAATCATTTGCTGAAAACTTAAATTATAAATCATTAAAAGTCATGAATTGAAAATCGTAGGCATGATACATGTAAAACTTGATTTATAATGATGTAAACATAACACATAGGGATTGTAAGCTGAAAGCTGTAAACATGGAAAACGTAGCGTGACATGGACATGAAAACATGGCCTAAAAACATGGTGTGTCTTGCAGACATGGAAACATGACCTAAATATGTGAAATGATCTTGTAAAATGAGAATGTGATCTCAGACCATGGCATGAACTATAATATGAAAACATGATTTATATTATAAACGTGAAAATATAACATGAACTATAAACGTGAAAACATGACATAACATGTAAATTGGAAAACATGGCATAAACATAAATTGAAAAACATGCGTGAATTGTAAATTGAAAGACATGCTTGAACTATGGACTGAAAACAAAAATTGGAAGCTATGCACATGAACTGTAAACTTATATAACATGAATGAAAACATAGTAATCATGAATTTAAAACACGTAACCACAAATTTCATGTACTGATTTATGTATACAATGCTTGTATGGAATTCATTACCTATTTTTGAATAGGAATAGGATGAACCTCGCGTGAATGAATTCCCTAACCAGTAATTCTAAATGGGAACACACACAAATGATAATGTAACTTGTAAGCATGTGACATATAAACATAAACTGAAACGTAAACTGAAAATGTAAACTGAAAACATATATACATGGCTTATGAAAACATAAACTGTACTAAATTTATTTCATAAACTATGACTAATGAAAATATGAATAGCTTGAAAAATATATTTGAACATGTAAGTCTTGACTTGAGCATGAAAACATAATTTGAACACGAAAAGCATAACTTGAAAATAAAATAATATAACTTGACTTGAACTACATAATTTAAACATGAAAGTGTATCTTGAAACTTGAAATATATGACTTGGTCATGCATATGAGAAACATAAACATAAACATAAATATAAAACACCAATACGATTATGGATTTTAAATCTATTAGTGTCCTCCCATCACTTTACGTAATTCTATAATCTCCTTGAATGAAAAAATAGATTTTGAAAATCAAATTTCATAGCAGTAAGTGGATCTCATGATATTTACTTCAGCCTCACAATAATGATGGTATTGGCCTTCGTAAACTCTTTAGGTAGACCTCATCGGTCAATCATATTCATGTGACTCCTAAATTTGGTCCTGAATCGTTTCTTATCCTCACAATAATGATGATATTGGATTAAGACATGTTATAGGTGTATACTTGTTAATATTCAAATGTTTTACATGAGCTACCAAAATCCCAATTACTTTTACCCTCACAATAATGACGGTATTGTACACAAGTAACAAGAACTCACTCAACTTCATATTGATAAGACAAAACATACAATAATGCTCCAACATTATTAATACTATCACTGAAAAGTAATCAACTAATCATGGAAGATTTATGACATCAAGTAATTAAATAACATGCGTAGGTCAAACAAATAATTTTAATTTAAAACATGCAACACATATCAAATATGACTCATGCATAATTAAATTAAAAATATAAAAGTATAGATTCAAATACATGTTAAACATGATTATTTTAAAATGTGTTGTGTGGTTAAGACCTGTTTTGATATCATTTTTATTGGGAAGAATCCGGGTTTCCTAGAGTCGGATCGGAGCCCAGCGAAGTGGAAACGTGTCAAACCAGCAGATACAAAACATAGGTGTATTTTTAAATTAAATGGGATACTATATTCTATTTCAAGTCCATAAGAAAAAATTTGGGACGAATCAAAGCCCGGAAGCATAAAAACAAGGGGGAAATAAATTTCAGCACGTATACTATGTGATGTGCCCTCTTTTTTAATATGTATTCCAGAGAGCTGATGCTTGTGATTTTATTACCCAATACACTTTCATCTTCTCCAAAAACTTCCAAACACTGAAATTTAATTTTAAACATCAAAACCAACAACAACATATATTAAAGAACAAAAATTATGTTTTTCAAAATGTCAGATTTTTTTATAAAATATAAATATATTCAAAATATAAATATGCATAAATTTGAATCTAAAATATAAACCAAACAATAATCCCATAAAGAAGTAACCCTTGAATAATTATAGGTCATTTAAAGGTGATCAAGTGATTCTAGAATGACCATAGTTACAAACTTTTATCTAGAGTTCAAAACCCCAACTGTTGTGTTCCATGTCCAAAACTTTACCCAATCACAATCATATTGTGTTTTTATACTTTTAAAGCATATATACACAAATCTTTAACCTTATTTCAACTTCAAGCTATGTTATTATGCATCGAATACATAATACATCACCATATACTTCACTAATGATATCAAATCATTAATGAAAAATATAGCTTATTAGAGAACATCAAAACTTTACCTAGCAAGCTTGGATGAAAGATCAAATCATCAAAGTTGAAAGTTGTAGAGAACTTCAAAAGCTTCTCCTATAATTATGTTAGGTTAAGAATTTATTTTATGCTTAATCTTATCTTTTAATCAACTTTAATGGTGGGCTTTATATAATTTGTCTAAATATCCATATTAGGTGGTATTTTATCTAACAACTTGATTAATCAAATTAAATCAAGTATATGTATACATATTATTACATATTTTGTAATTACCAAAATATCCTAAAATTGTATAGATATTTATGAAATAACAATAATGCCCTTATGTGATTATTTACTTAACAATTAAATAAATTTGATTAATCTAATTAACTCTGATTGGTCTAGTAAATAATTAATTTTGTCCCATAACACTTCTTTATTTTAATTGATAATTTTAATATCAAATATTATTTATTATCAAATATGATTGGCTACCCAAGTGCTCAACGAGTACACTTCATATTATGAGACTCTCTAAGTTCAGACACGTTCGTTATATGACCCTAACTTATACGAACGCAATCCGCCCACCTCTGAAATTGCGAAGAACATGAACAACCTATCCGAACAATACAATCGAGGTCATCATATATATTTAAAAATCCTTCCATCTTAGGCTATCTGAGTTGTGGTTAGGAAACATAGATTATACTGTCAAGTTTTCAAGGTGCACATCTCATATTGTCGATATGTCAATGATTCTTTATAATGATCAGAACACTATTTCTTATTTATATATGATCAATCATAGATGATCGACTTTGGCCAAAGTCTTAAGAATCATTACTCATAAAAATATATACCTAAACCTTTTATGGTACACATTCAGGCTGACGGATCATATCTTGATACGTACCAATTATGAGTGTATTAGTCCACACTCAACGAAAATCTAGTGGTCAGACAATGAAATGTCTCAAACATACATGTCATCTAAGTG
Source organism: Zanthoxylum bungeanum (assembly GCA_019454045.1). Taxonomy (NCBI): domain Eukaryota; kingdom Viridiplantae; phylum Streptophyta; class Magnoliopsida; order Sapindales; family Rutaceae; genus Zanthoxylum; species Zanthoxylum bungeanum. Next base: position 123,047 of record SKCR01035209.1, read on the forward strand.
TGGAGGATCAAACATAAAATCAATGTTATCCTAAAGTCAAAGGATCACATATGCTACTCGACTTGAGGAGATTTCTATTGACGGTAACATGTACTACCAACTATTATGAATCATCTGTGAGTCATTCAATATTTACTCCAATGAATACCCACATGTCTATATGAGCTTCCTTAACTCATGGTCCATCAGGTTAGACCATTGGAACTTTAATTCCAATATACTACAAGTGCTAGTCTTTTAGGTTATAAGAATTCGACCGTATTTCAAAAATCGGTTATTAATAAATTTTGAAAATATGAGATATTTTGAATAAATTTATTAATTTAAGCTGTCTTTATTTTAATAAGGTGTTATGGTCGACCCTAAGGTAACACAATATGCTTATTAATTTTCTGAGGCTAATGTAGTGCATAATTCATTTTTAGTATTTTACATATGCATCATGCATCATGATTACTATGCCAAATTATTTTGAATTTTATGCATGGAATAATTTAGAATATATTTTTTATTCATAAATATGCCAAACCCAATCCTATCACTGCTTGCTACTAAAACATTAACCGGTGATAACTTTACTAAGTGGAAGAAAAATATGAATATGATACTTGTGCTGTATAACCTAAAGTTTATCCTGATGGAGAAATATCTTCTGAAACCTGCTGTGAATGCCAACAAAAATATTAAAGATGCCTATGAAAATTGGATTTGGGAAAATGACAAAGCTCATTGTTATTTGCTTGTTGTCATGTCCGACATGCTTAATACGAAACTCGAAAAGACAGAGACTGCTTATGAGATAATAAAGTCTCTACAGGCATGTTTGGCAGACCCTCTGATCAAGCAAAATATGAAGCAGTCAAGAAAGTCATGAACTGGAAAATGAAAGCTGGAACTCCTGTTCGTGAACATGTGCTAATGATGATTAGTATAATTCATTAAAGCAGAAATCAATGAGGCTACCATAGATGAAGGCACACAAGTGGGCATGATTTTAGAAAGCCTCAACCCACAATTTCTTCAGTTCAAAAGTAATTACTTCATGAACAAGTTGAGTTATAATTTGATTGAGTTGCTTAACAAACTCACAACATTTGAGTCTATTTCTTTGGAGAATCAGGAGAAGCAAATGTTGCTGAACTTTCTACGTCTAACTCTTCTTTAAAGAAAAGAAAGAGAAATAAAAAGAAATGTAAGAGTTTAGGAACTGAGCAAACAACAGGGAACAACGGTAAAAAGAACAAGCCAAACAATAATCAAGGGAATAAAAGAATAAAGGTAAATCAGATTTTCTTGTTACTAAATCTTGTTTAGTTGAAAATACTTTATCACTTTGGATAATTGATTCAGGGGCGACTAATCATATTTTTTTATTTCTTATAAAAGCTTGATTCTTAAACAAGACTTGTGTAATGACACGAAATTTCATAACTCGACTAGAGTGGTAACGTGGCGACTGGGAATAAATTTTCTTACTTCGAACATTAGCGGAAATTATTGAGACGACTTAGTGTGCCCAACCTTAAATCAAGCCCAATTAAGTTTATTACATATGTGGGCCATAAATAAAGTTGGATTAAGATTAACCCAAGTCAAGACCCAACTAGAATCCCACATTTTAGCCCAAGTCCCCCAATTCTAGAGAAACCTAATATTTTCAAGAATTTTCTTATTAATTTAAGTCATTTAAAAGAGAGAAAGAAAGGAAGAAACTTCTCACTTCCCCCTCCTCGTCTTTGCTGTGAACTTGAAAAAGAAAAGAAAAAATAATAATTACATTTTTCCTAGCCAATTTCCAAGAATAACCTAGAGTAATCCACCACCAATCAAACCTAGTAAGGAGAAAAAGAAACTCGGAGACCCTATTGGTGAAGAAGAATTGAATTTAAGGTAAGAAAGGCTTGACCCAAATCTTGAGATGTTGTTTTGATGGTTAGATGCTTAAGAGGTGTTGTTAGCTTGAGTTTGATGATGTATAAATGGTTATTAAGTCAAGAAAGTTAGGCTTTGTGGAACCCCCAAATTATGAAAATCCCTAAGTATGAAACTAAGATGGGATCTATAGAATATATATGGTTTTGGAGGGTGTAATTGATGATACTTTGTGTGTTTGTTATAGTTTTAGCTTGAATAGGGTTGTGAAAGCTAAGAGTGAAGATGAAGTTAAATTTGGGTCCTGAAAACAACCTGGGATTGCGACACACACACCTGGCATCGTGACACGTACTGGAGAATTACCCATGATATGGTTCTGGAATATGAGCATCGTGACGCCGAAGGACTAACGTCATGAAGCGGAAAGCAAAGGAGACTCGCTGCCTCGATTTTATTTAGTGGAAGTCGCGACGAGCATCATTTAGTGTCGCAACGCGTGAGGGAGTCGCGAGGCCCAACTTTTGCGACACAACGTGGAGAACATAGGTTGCTCACTGCCTCACCTGATTGGGTGAGCGTCGCGACACCCATATCCAGTGTCGCGATGTGTGACCAGATTCCCATGATCAATTTTATCAATTCCAATTTTATCCTAAGATGTTAGTGGGCACTCTAAGAGTCTTGTATAAGTGTGTAGACACACAATAAGTCATGTCATAAGCATAGAACATCAACCATGTATTGCCTATGTTTTTCTATTTATTACAAGAAAACTAATGATTTCTTTGGCCTTAGATCGAAGTCAAGGCACTCAGAGATCACATACCCCGTGTATCGCACCCGACTTGCCGTAGCACAGTGAGTGGAGCACTTACTCAGAATTTTATTATGATTTCTAAATGGTTTTTATTAAAGCTTAATGAACTTTAGTTTCATTTATTTTTAGATAAGTTCTATACTGAAATGAGAGTTATGAATTAAACCGAAGCAGTTTTAAAACAGTTTATTATCAATTACATGTTTTAAGTATGAAAATGAATTCTAGACATGATTTTCGAGAGGCATGGGGGAAACACCCACCTCAGATGTCACTTTGTACAAATATGGAATTGATGGATATAGATATCGTGTACACACGCAGTTCAAGACTATGGATGATTGATACCCATAGATCCTAGATTTTGAGTCAGGAAGGTAGCATAGATCCGCACCCCCGCTCCAGATTTATGGCTTGGGGGACAGCGAGACGTAGCACCCCTAGACCACCAGAGTATTGTAAGGGGGGATGCTCTTGAGCGCCAGATTATCATAATATTCTAAGATATCACAGATATACAAGTTTTTTAAATGATTTATCACTACATTTTTGAAAGGAAAACCCGATTTATGTTTTATAAATTCAGAAGTTAATTCAATGTTTCTAAGCATCCATTAATTTTTTTTTTGTTTTTTTTTTCAGTTTTTATAGCTCCACTCATCGAGTTCTTTAGAACTCACCGCCCCCCCACTCTCCATTTTTTGCAAGACCATTCCACTGGTGAGTCACAACCATATTTTGGAGACATGGATCAGGGACAAGAGCAACACTGCAGTCATAAGTCATAGGGGTACATCATGTCAGGCCTACATTCACATAAAATGTAGTTCCTTTTGTTTTCTTTTGACGTATGACATGTTTATGCTTGTACAGAGTACTCAGACTATGTATGTTCATTATGGTTTATGTGTTAACATAAAATTATAAAATGTATGTGCATGCATATTATTAAGGTAAAAGTGATTTAAGATAAGAAATGGCAGTAATTTTAGTTAATAGTCGGTGGCTGAGGTGACAGTGGAATCTGTCATCTGCCGATAGCTTCCCAGATCGGAGGTGTTACAAAGATGGTATCAGAGCATGGTCTAGGGAGTCAGTGATTGCAGTAGAAGAGTAACGGTTTCTTATATATGTAGTATATCCAGGGTACTAATATATAAGAGATTGTTCCTCTAGTATGCTTGTCTCAAGGTATGTCTAATTCATTTGATTATAATTTCCTTAAAATGTAATTGATCATTTTTCTTTCTTGATTGATTAAATATCATGCCACCCAAAGGTAGAACCAGAGTCAGAGGTAGACCCAGGCGTGGTAGGGCGCCCCAAGGTGTAGATCCAGATCAGAGATCAGCGACACCTTCCCCGGAACCAGATAAGGAACAGAGAGTGGAATATGTATATGAAGATAGTGTAGGAGAAGATAGGGTAAGACCAGTGGTTCAGACTAATGATGCAGTAGTTGAGGGTATGCAGCAGATCCAACGCTCCGTATAAGCCCTTGCTCAATTGATTGACCAACAGTAGCAGCCTCCAGGCCCAGAGTCGAGAGTTGCAGAAGCCACAATTCTCATTCCCCTCCACCGGTAGGACCTTCAATTGCTCACCAGACAGTAGTTAGACCATATCCTATAGATTTTCAAGCAGGACCATCCACCTTACCTCATGGACTTACTTCAAAAGTAGTTTAAGCAATGCAGTGTCGGGAGTTGCTAGTTTCTTTGCATGATTTCTGAAAGCTTCATCCACCGACATTTTCAGGAGTAGAGTCATACCTTGACCCATGTGGATTTATTGAGGAGTCTGGTCGTATATGTATCGCTTTGGGATGTTCATCGGAGAAGGCGGGTGAGTTAGTCAGCTTCTAGTTGAGGGATGTAGTAAATAGTTGGTTTATGGCTTTCCGAGATGGTCGGCAACGGGGTGTTCCTCTATTGACTTGGGTTGAGTTCAGTACAACATTCTTGTTTAGATTTCTACCACAAAGTGTTAGAGAAGCCTGAGCTCGAGAGTTCGAGCAGTTAGTTCAGGGGGATCGGATGACAGTTTCTCAGTATGATATAGAGTTTACCTGACTATCCCGGTACGCCCTACATTTGGTTAGCATTGAAGAAATGAAAGTGAATCAGTTTCTCAATAGTCTTCAGGATTACTTATTTTGGTCCATCCATTTTACAGAGACCACCACGTATACCCAGGTTTTAGATATTGCTCTCTGATTTGAGGTGCGACTTAGGGAGATGCATGCATAGAGAGTCTCGGAAGAGGCCAAGAGCAGAGGAGAGAACTAGGCCATAGCAGGGTGGTTCGAGTAGGCAGCAGCAGATGTCCACCCCCACTACACGATGAGTTATGAGCCCGAATTAGGGAGGTCTAGATCGTAGGCTTACTCAGAGTGCTACCACTCGTGCAGTTTCTTCTCCATTAGTAGCCCAGCCGAGGCATAGTCACCCAGCGTGTATGACATATGGATGACCTTATTCAGGAGCTTGTAGGTTAGAGAACATAAGTTGTTATTGATGTGGACAGATGGGTCATCTAAATAGGGATTGCCTAGTACCAGTAGACCTGTTCCAGCTTCCAGTATTACTCCATCTTGACCCCAACCACAGCCTAGTATAAGTATGAGAGTAGAGGAGCAGAGATCAGTAGATGGGGTCAGATGGCAGGAGGAAGAAGATAATCAGTGGGTGACCGAGGACATGCTTCCACTAGTAGAGCTCAGGGTAAAGTGTATACCCTCACACCTCAGGATGCTCAGACATCTAATGTAGTTTTCACGGGTACACTATCAGTTGGTTCGGTGCATGCTAGAGTATTATTTGATTCTAGCGCCACACATTCCTTCATATAACCGTATTTTGTGACCTACTTGGGTAGTGATACAGAGCCATTAGATTCACCCCTCATCATAGCCACACCAGTAAGGGATCCTATAGAGGCTACACATGGAGAGAGGGCATGTCCAGTTGAGTTTGATGGACACACGTATTATGTCAATTTAATGGTGTTAAGCATTTTGGGGTTTGATGTTATCTTGGGGATGGACTGGTTAGAGACGCACAACGCCATATTAGATTATCAAAAGAAGACTGTGACTTTGCATAATCTCGACAAACCAGTTAAAGTTTATATAAGGGATATGGGTGTATTGCCTCATAACTTGATATCAGCAATGCAAGCGTGTAAGCTCATTCGGAAGAAGAACGTGGGTTATTTAGCTTATGTGACAGATAGTAGAGTGGAAGAGAAAAGCTTTGAGCATATTCTGGTGGTAAGGGAGTATCCTGATGTTTTCCCAGATGAGTTACCAGGCTTGCCATGGGATAAGAAGATCGCGTTCTACATAGATATATTTCTAGGCACACAACCTATATCGATTCCTCTATATAGGATGGCCCCTGCAGAACTCAAGGAATTGAAGGCACAGTTGCAAAAATTGTTGGATAAGGGTTTCATTCGCCCTAACGTGTCTCCTTCGGGCGCTCCGGTGTTATTTGTTAGGAAGAATGATGGAACATTTCGATTGTGTATAGATTACCGACAGCTGAATAAGGTGACAATCAATAATAAATTTCTGTTACCTAGGATTGATGACTTATTTGACCAGCTACAAGGGGATCGATATTTCTCAAAGATTGATCTTCGGTCAGGATATCATCATTTGAAGATTAGGAAGAGTGATGTGCCGAAGACGGCCTTTCAAACCAGGTATAGGCATTACGGGTTTTTAGTAATGTCATTTGGCCTGACTAATTCCCCCGCAGTTTTCATGGATTTGATGAATAAGGTATTCAGACCCTTTCTGGATCGATTTGTGATAGTCTTAATTGATGATATTATGGTGTATTCATGTAGTGAGTAGGAGCACGTAGAGCACTTGCACCAGATACTACAGACGTTAAAGGAACACAAGCTGTTTGTTAAGTTTTCTAAGTGTGATTTTTGGCTATATAGCGTAGTGTTTTTAGGGCATGTGGTGTCAAAGGAAGGAATCGGTGTAGACTCTCGGAAGATTGAAGCCATTCAAAATTGGCACTGACCTACTAGTGTGATAAAGATCCGTAGTTTCCTGGGGTTAGTAGGATACTATAGGAGGTTTGTAGAAAATTTCGCCAGAATAGTTGCCCCATTAACACGGCTGACTCAGAAGAATGTAAAGTTTGAGTGGTCATAGGCCTGTAAGAAGAGTTTCCAGGAGCTTAAGCAGCACTTAACTCAGGATCAGAAGCGTTTATGGTGTACTGTGATGCCTCTAGAGTTGGATTAGGATGTGTGTTAATGCAAAGAGGGAAAGTTATTGCCTATGCTTCCAGACAGCTAAAACTCTATGAACAGAACTATCCCACTCGTGATTTAGAAATGGCGGTGATAATATTTGCCTTGAAAATATGATGGCATTACTTGTACGGTGAAAAGTTTGAGATTTTCACTGATCATAAGAGTCTCAAGTATATCCAGAGTCAAAATGATTTTAACTTGAGGCCGAGGTGATGCATTTTATTTATTGAAGGATTATGATTGTTCGATTTAGTATCACCTTGGCAAAGCTGATGTGGTAGCAGACGCCTTAAGTAGGAAATACATGGGGAGTTTAGCTCATTTTTCGATTGAGAGGTGGCATCCAGCTAGACAAATGCAGAAATGTGTTCTAGATGGAGTGAGTTTTCAAGAAACCACCCAGGGAGCATTGTTGGCATAGATACAGGTCTGATCCACCCAGATATATGAGATCAGAGTAGCCCAGAAAGCAGATCCTCAACTTCAGCAAGTTAGAGACAAATTAGAACAAGACGGGGATGATGAGTATTATATAGATGCTGAGGGCCTCCTTAGAAAGAAAGAAAAACAGGATTGTTGTTCCCTCAATTCCATAGTTGAGACGTTCGTTGTTGGAGAAAGCTCACGTCTTATCCTATACCATGAATCCTGGAATCACTAAAATATATCATGAACTTAAGGATCTCTATTGGTGAGATGATATAAAGAGAGATGTAGCGAAGTTTGTTGTAAAATGCCTCACTTGCCAGCAAGTTAAAGCATAGCATCAGAGACCAGCAGGGAAACTTCAAAGTTTAGATGTTCCTAAATGGAAATGAGAGAAGATTACTATGGATTTCATAGTCAAGCTTCCACGTATCCCGAAAGGGTATGACTCTATATGGGTGATATTGGATAGGTTAACCAAGTCTGCGTATTTTCTGTCAGTAAAGTCTAATTATACAGCAGTCCAGTATGCTAGACTGTATTTGAATGACATAGTGTCATTGCATGGTGTACGAGGGTGGCAAAATAACTCCGGGCGACTTTCTGACTCCTGCACACAATTCCAATCCCGTCTCGGGTAGGAAATTTCAATTTTAAATAGTAGCACGACATCACAGCCTTTATCTTCATCATAAAAGGCCGGCCAACAATGACCTGGTAACAACTCATGCAGTCTACCACTGTGAAGTTCATCATAATCGTCCGAGTCCGGGGATGGGTCCTGATTGTCATTGCCAACTGTATCCTTCCTAATAGAACGACAGCTGAACCTCCGAAGCCATACATGGGAGTCCCATCATCAACCAGAGCCGCATATTCCACCCCGAGCCCTTCTAATGCCTCTTTGGAAATTATATCTACCGCGCTGCCGGGATCCACCAGGATCCTATCCACCTCAGTACCACCGATCACTGCTCTAATTACCAATGCATCATCATGGGGGAAGCTCACCCCATGAGCATCTTCATCTATGAACATCACTGGTACCGACCGACCACCCTGAGCTCCCGGTGCTTGTTCCATTGCCAATACCTCTGGCCCTCGAGTCCGACTATAATTCTTCCTTGACAGGTTAGAGTCTCCGGCCAGCGTCCTCCCTCCAGTAATGGTATTCACCTGTATGCGGTTTGATCTCTGCCTGGCCGCCATAACTTCATGGTCGATGTAATTGTTTAAATAACCGTTGAATGCGAGGTCTTCCACCTGCTCCTGCAAGTCTTTGCAACCGTCCATCGCATGCCCCCTCAAATTATGGTGCATACAGTAGGATCTCTTATCCCTAATGTCCGGTGGACACCTTTTAAAGTCAGGCTCTGCCAAGAGGCCTCTGCCCTGGATCTCCGTGATGATTTGCCCCAACGGCTTATTCAAAGGAACGTACACCTCTTCATTGGCCACTTGGTTCACCTGGGCTGTAACCTTCCTCTCCTGATTGTTTGAATGCATCGGCCTGAATTCTCTCTACTTCGGAGGTGGCTTCCTAAACTCCATATCCGGTCTCCGAGGGACTTCCGCCCTCACCATTGTTTCTTTGGTAGCTGCGCCCCTTCGGGATATCTTCTCCTCATCTTCCAACAGAACGAACTTCCGGGTTATCTCCAGGGCGGTGGCATAATCCGGTGTGTCATGGATCCTCAGGTGGGTCCACAGCCTCCCTACTTTCAATGCCCCTTTTAAACTTTCCAATGCCTCCAGTGACTCATATCCCCCAACCTCGAGCACCAAGCTGTGGTATCGTTCAATGAAAATCTTAAGGGCTCGTCATCCCCTGCTTTACGAGCCTCAACTCCCCTATTGTCTTCTTCGGGACGCACGCCCCTTTAAAGTGCCGAACAAACGACTTCCTAAGCTGTGAAAAGCTGCAGATGCTCCCTGGGGTTAGACTTCTGAATCACAGGACGGTGGGCCCGCCCAATGTTAGTGGGAACACCTTGCAAATGAAATCTCCTACCATTCCTTGGACTTCCATCAACAAAACAAAACCCTTAATATGCGATTTTGGATCAGTATGGCATTTGTAGGATGTCTTGGTCAGCATGGTGAATCGTCTTGGGAACTTCGCTAACCTTATTTCCTCCGTTAAGGGAGATTCAACCTCGCCTTCCCGATCATCCCCCGCATCAGCTTTGAAGTTCTCTTCATACTTGGTCATTTCTTTTCTTAACCACGCTTTCATATTGTCATCAATGTTACCACGCTGCCCCCCGTAGGTTTCCTCGTGTCTATCACTCCAAGTACGGCGCATGCCGCGACTAGAGACCTCTCGTTCAGCTCCTCCATGCCTCCTATCCCCCCCTCTGATGACGCGCAAACTATCATAGGAAGAATTTGGCGACTGCCTCTCCTCTTATTCTTCCCACATGTCCCCTACTTGCAAATCTCTTGGCACCGCCACATACTTCATCCTGTAGGGGTCTTTTCTCTTGTGTTCATCATCTCCGGTTGCTTGGACCTGATTTGGTACAAGATGCAGTGGAGAAAGTGAAGTTGATCAAAGAAAGAATGGGTACAGCTCAGAGTCGCTAGAAAAGTTATGCAGATCGTCAAAGGAAAGACTTGGAGTTTCAAGTAAGAGATTCGGTATTCTTGAAAGTATCTCATTTCAAGGGAGTCATGAGATTCAACAAGAGGGATAAACTCAGCCCTAGGTATATTGGTTCATTCCAGATACTTCATAAAGATTGGAAGGATAGCTTATGAGCTGGCGTTTCCACCAAACATAGTTAGGATACATCTTGTGTTTCATGTATCTATGCTACGCAAATACTTGCATGATGAGTCTCATGTATTGGAGCCCCAAGCAGTTGATGTTCGCCAAGATTTATCGTATCTAGAGCAGAAAGTAGCTATAGTGGACAGAGAGACGAGAAAGTTACGATCTAGATGGATTCCCTCAGTCAATGTGGTATGGCAGCACCACAAGGGACAAGAATCTACTTGGGAACCAGAAGAAGCTATGAGGGAGCAATATCTTCAGCTGTTCACAGAAGAAGGTACGCTTCATACCTTTAAGTATGTTGATTTGAGGATGAATCATTTTAAGGGGGGAGAATTGTAATGACACGAAATTACATAACTCGACAAGAGTAGTAAGTTGGCGACTTAGATAACAAAATTTCTCCGAACATTAGTAAAAATTATCAAGACGACTTAGTGGGCCCAACCTTAATTCAAGCCCAACTAATTTTATTACATATGTGGGCCATAATAAAGTTAGACTAAGATTAACCCAAGTCTAGACCCAACTAGAACTAGAATCCCATATTTTGGACCAAGTCCCCCAATTCTAGAGAAACTTAAAATTTTAAGAATTTTCTTTATAAATTTAAGTCATTTAAAAGAGAGAATGAAAGGAAAAAAAAAACTTCTCACTTCCCCCCATTTGTCATGAACTTCAAAAAAATAAAAGAAGAAGAAGAAGAAGAAGAATTAAAATTTTCCTAGCCAATTTCCAAGAATAACCTAGAGTAATCCACCACCAATCAAACCTAGGAGGAGAAAAATAAGCTTGGAGACCCTATTGGTGAAGAATAATTGAATTTAAGGTAAGAAAGCTTGACCCAAATCTTGTGATGTTGTTGTTTTGATGGTTTGATGCTTCAGGGGTGTTGTTAGCTTGAGTTTGATGATAGATGGATATTGAGTCAAGAAATTTAGGCTTTGTGGTACCCCTCAAATTATGAAAATCCCTAAATATGAAACTAAGATGGGATCTATAGAATGTATATGAGATGGTGTTGGAGGGTGTAATGGTGATATTTTATGTGTTTGTTATAGTTTTAGCTTGAGTAGGGTTGTGAAAGCTAAGAGTGAGATGAAGTTAAATTTGGGTCCTGAAAATAGCCTGGCGTCGCGACGCGCACACCCGGCGTTGTGACGAGTCCTGGAGAATTGCCCCTGATGTGGTTCTGGAATGTGAATATTGTGATGTCGAAGGACTACCATCACGATGCGGAAAGTAGAGGAGACTCACTGTCTCAATTTTATTTGGTGGAAGTCGCGACGAGCATCGTTTAGTGTCGCAATGCGTGAGGGAGTCGTGACGCCCAACTGTTGCATTGCGACACGGAAAACAATGTTGCTCACTGACTCACCTGATTGGGTGAGCGTCGCGACACCCATGTCCAGTGTCGCGACGCATGACCAGATTCTCAGGATCAGATTTTATCAATTTCAATTTTATCCTAAGATGTTAGGGGGCACTCTAAGGGTCTCGTATAAATGTGTAGACACACAATAAGTCATGTCATAAGCATAGAACATCAACCATGTATTGCATATGCTTTTCTATTTATTACAAGAAATCTAATGATTCTTTGGCCTTAGATCGACGTCGAGGCACTCGGAGATCACCTAAATCATGTACCGCACCCGATTTGCCGTAGCACAATGAGTGGAGTACTTACTCAGAATTTTGTTATGATTTCTTAATGGTTTTAATTAAAGCTTATTTAACTTCGGTTTCATTTGTTTTGAGATAAATTCTATACTGAAATGAGAGTTATGAATTAAACAGAAGCAATTTTAATATAGTTTATTATCAATTATATATTTTGAGTATGAAAACGATTTCAAGACATGATTTTCGAGAGGCATGGGGGAAAAAACCCACCTCATATGTAACTTTGTACATATATGAAATTGACGGATATAGATATCGTGTGCACACACAATTCAGGACTAAAGATGATTGATACCCATAGATCCCATATTTTGACTTAGAAGGGTAGCATAGATCCGCACCCCGGCTCCAGCTTATGGCTTGGGGGACAGCGAGACGTAACGCCCCAAGACCACCAGATTATGCATAAGGGGAGAGGCTCTCGAGCGCCAGATTCTCAGATATCACAGATAAATAGTTTTTTTAAAAACATTATTTATCATTATCATTTTGAAAAGAAAACCTTATTTATGTTTTATAAATTCAAAAATTAATTCACTATTTCTAAGCATCCATTAATTTTTTTTTTCCAGTTTTATAGCTCCATTCACCGAGTTCTTTAGAACTCACCCCTCCAGTCTCTAGTTTTTGCAGGACTATTCCACTGGTGAGTGACAACCATATTTTAGAGACATAGATCAGGGACAAGAGCAGCACTGCAGTCATAAGTCACATGGGTCCATCATGTCAGACCTACATTCACACAGAAAGAAGTTCCTTTTGTTTTCTTTTGATGTATGACATGCTTATGCTTGTACAGAGTACTCAGACTATGTATGTTCATTATGGTTTATGTGTTAACATAGACTTATAAAATGTGTGTGCATGCATATTATTAAGGTAAAAGTTATTTAAGATAAGAAAATGACAGTATTTCTAGTTAATAGTCAGTGGCTGAGGTGGCAGTGGAATCGGTCATCTATTGGTAGCTTCCCAGATCGGGAATGTTACAACTTGCCGATATGGACTTTACTTTGAGTGTTAGGAATGACATTTTAGTTTCAACATCGACAGTTGGAGAAATAAAACTCTATGTTGAGAATAATAAATTTTTTTTATGAATAATGTTTATTTCGTATAGGGGTTTACTAGAAACCTCATTTTAGTTTCTCGACTTTATGAATAATTTTATTCAGTTTCTTTTTATAATAAATCAGCTATTATTTCAAGAAATGGTTTGAATATTTGTTCTGATTTTATTGAAAATTGGCTCTATGTGATAAGGCTCACTGTTAATTCACTATTGAATGCTGAAACGTTTAAAGTAGAATTGCCCAAAACAAAGAAATAAAAGATTTCTCACACTAATAACACATATCTATGGCACCTAAGACTTGGTCATATAAATCTTGACAGGATAAATAGACTTGTAAAGGATGGTCCTTTAAGAGAACTAAATATTGGTACTTTAACAGTCTGTGGGTCATGTCATGAAGGCAAGATGACAAAGATGCCTTTCTTTGCAAAAGATGATAGGGCCTAAGAACAATTGAAGCTTATACATTCAAATGTTTGAGGCCTATGTCTAAATAAGCAAGAGGTGGTTATGAGTACTTCATTTATTTTGTGATGATTACTCAATATATGATTATGTTTACCTAATACGACATAAATATGAAACTTTTGGAAAGTTTAAGGAATTCCAATTGAAAACAAAAAAACAATTAGGTAAATCGATCAAGTGCCTTCGATCAGATCGATGAGGTGAATACCTTGATAATGAATTCAAATATCACATATTAGAGTATGAGATTTTTTCCTAACTAATTGCACCTGATACACCTCGATAAAATGGTGCTGCTGAGAAGAGGAATCGAACTTTACTCGACATGATTCGTTCCATGTTGAGTTATTCTTCACTCCCAAAATCATTTTGGGGGTATGCCATACAAACAACAACTTATATTTTGAATGTAGTTCCATCTAAATCAATACCTAAAACACCCTTAGAGTTTTGGAGTGGCCACAAACCTAGTTTGAGAAACGTTCGTGTATGGAGGTATCCAGCATACGTGCTAATGGGTAAGACAATGAAATTAGAAATGCGTTATGAAGTTTGTTTCTTTGTAGGATATGCAAAAGGCACAAGGGGATTTATGTTTTATACTCCTCAAGATAACAATGTATTAATGTCAACAAATGCCACAATTCTTGAGAAAAATTATATGACATACTTTAAACTTCAAAGCAATATAGTCTTGGAGGAATCAAAATATGATGAGATCAGTCAACGACCTGCGAGGATTGTTGATCCATAAAGTGAGGAGATCATATATTCGAGTCAGACCATCTTATCATGTTGTGATATTTTATATCGTACCGCAAGTGTACGGTGTCAAGTTTTAGTATAAATATGAGTTAAGAGTGTCGAACCCACAGAGATTGCGTTAACTCGCACTAAGTACTACAATTGATAATCCTAACTTTTTTTAGACAATAATTAATAAAGATTTAACTAAATAAATAAATATAAAAATACTTAGATAGGAGGAACTAATACGATAGAGATTCTGGATCATGATTTCACCTAGTTGTCTCTTATGTATTTGTCATGCCAATTAATCATTGTTCAGTTATATTGTTTATAAGTCAAGACTCCTAAAATATCCACTCCCTCTCTCGAGTGCCGAGTGAAAATATCATCAACTACAGACTTCGATATCTCTATAAAAATCCAGTAGTTAACAACTCATTACGCTTTGTGATTCTATATTAACGACTTCAAATGACTACAGATTCTCTCGAACTCTATAAAATCCTAGGTCATATTCTCTAGATTCATTCAAAATCCCCTCTATCGAGTGATAGATTCTAAACATTCATCATCTTCAATTGTGGCCAGCAATCAAGAAACATTAAACCTTAAAAGAATATAAATAAATTGAATAAAACTTCATCACAAAATTAGCAAACAATACAAGGTTCAAGTATCAATTACATCATTCTCCAGAATTAAGGAGTTTAGTTCATGACAATAGATAAAAACAATAAGAAAAATGTCATAAATCTAATGGAAATCATTAGAGTTCTAAGAAAGAAATAAATTGATAAAACCCGAATTGAATTCTTCCTCTTCGGATGACACCGTCTTTGTCTCCTATTGTTTCTCTTCAATCCTCCTCATTGGATCTCTCTAAAATATGTGTTTTGGTGTTTTGTGATGTTTATTAGCCTCCATTAAGTCTTGGACGAACAATTATATTTATAGTAGAGTCTGGAGGCCATTAGGATTTTAGAAAACCCTAAAAAACAAATCATGGAACACGTCCCGCAGTGCTGCAGCTCATTAAGTTGGCGCCTAGGCGCGTTGGCCTCGGGAAAATGTATGGCCACATGAAGCTTGAGAAGGCGCCTTGGCGCCATTGCTTTGTTGAACTTAGAGGCGCCTTGGCGCCATTGTAATTGAGTGGTTGTGGCGCCAATGCGCCATGTCTCTTTCAAATCACAGACGCCTTATCTCTTTCAAAGGCGCATTGGCGCCTTGTTTGTTAAGGATTGTTGGCGCCAATGTGCCACTTACATTAGATTGGTGGCGCCAAGGCACCATCCTCTCGGGAAAATGGTTGAGACTTGCTCGCTTGTTGGCGCTGTGGCGCCTGGCATGGCGTGATGTTGGGGCCCAGTGCAATTCCTGGTGCTGAGGAACTTGTTCTATACTCCCGTGCGCGTCTGATGCTTCCGAAAATTCTCAAAACACGCGTATATGTCCCAAGATCCATGTATTAATGCTCCTACAAATAAAACATAAAATAAACTATAAATGACATTTAATTACTCGAAACATGATAAAATAATAGGATAAAGATATCGGAATAAGTGGGTACAAACCACACTTATCAAACACCCCCAAACTTAAGGTTTTGCTAGTCCCGAGCAAAAATAAGAATAAAAACTAAATTCAAATAAACAATTAAAAATAACTAAATTAACTAAGCCACTTTCGTAGGGATCACGATTGCATTTAGCATATGCAACAAGCCTTTAAACCCCTAGGTGGCCCTAGTGGATGAGTTATAGTCTCGTGAGGGCTTACAACGACGACACCCAAAAACGTCATTCACAAACGTGCAATCATGCAAAAATATAAAAAATAAAAAAAAACATAGTCCGATAGTTGCACATAAAATTATCCTTAAAGAAAGCTTATAAATGAAATTAGAGAACCTTCAAAGTATGCAATTCAGCTCAGATCTAAGTTCCTGAATAATTCATCTAGGCTAGACTCACAGTTTGTGTGTGTAAAGGTTCATCACAGCTTGATTCCTAAGTAAGCCAACTCAATGATTTCGTTTAAAAATTAGAATCGATGGGTCAAACCAACCTAGATATCTCAATTAAGCTCTGTAATTGCTTTATTTTGTGCTCAGTATGGTATGATTTTTCTTTTCTTTTTTTGTCTCTTTTTGCTTTTCTCATTTTACACTCTTTTTTTTTTCAACACACCTACCCTTTAAGGTAGCATTTCTCCTCATGGTGGTCCTAATACTCGCCCATGGGTAGCTTCACGCTTATCGGTTATAGGTGGTTTATTTTCTTTCTTTAGAGAAATTTTTCTTTTATTTCTATATGTACCATACATCATAACACTAGCAAATCAAGATAGATATCTAAGCAAACGGTCATTCATCGACATGCAATTTCTTCAATAGTCACCTTGTCAACTACTTAATTTTTCACTGCTAAAAACCTATATTGAGTGCTTACGAGTCTAACATAGATCAACTACTCAAGGCATCAGATACAAATAATTTGAGCACTTATCGTTTCTAAAATTTCACCCATAAACAAACAGTATCATCATATGATTTATGTTTTACTATCAAAGACTAAAAATATGAATTTTTTTAAAATAAATAAAAATAACAAGTAGACAACATGCACACACCCCAAAACTTAAAACTTGCATTATCCTCAATGTAAGATAAATATAAAGAGCAAGAGTGAGGAACAACACTACCGTGCATGGGGTGATCAAGCTCCTGGTGGTTAGAATTTGGTTGCGCGGGCATTGTGTGTCTCGTGCTACCTGCATAATATTTGATGAAAGAAGGATATATAAATGATCCTATCTGCCCATGCGTATTTATTAGAAAGTCCGAAATTGGATTTGCCATTATAGCAGTATATGTCAATGATATGAACTTAATTGGAACTCCTGAAGAGCTTCTAAAAACTGCTGAATACTTGAAAAGAGAATTTGAGATGAAAGACTTGGGAAAAACAAAATATTGTCTCGGCTTGCAGATCGAGCATAAAACTAACGGAGTATTTATCCATCAGTCTGCATATATTGAAAAAATTCTCAAACGTTTCAACATGGATAATGCTCATTCATTAAGTACTCCTATGGTATTCCGATCTCTCGATCCTAAAAAGGACTAATTTCGTCCTAAAGAAGATAATGAAGAGATACTTGGTCCAGAAGTACCATATCTTAGTACAATTGGTGCCTTGTTGTATTTAGCTCAATGCACCAGACAGGATATTGCATTTTCTGTTAATTTATTGGCAAGATTTAGTTCTGCGCCAACTCGAAGACATTGGAATGGTGTCAAACATATCTTTCGTTCTCTTAACGGCACTATTGACTTGGGATTGTTTTATTCAAATGAGCCAACACAAAATCCAGGCATTGTTGGTTACGCTGATGCAGGATATCTCTCTGACCCTCATAAGGCACGTTCACAAACGGGGTATGTTTTTACCTATAATAATACAGCAATTTCATGGCGATCTACAAAACAATCTTTTGTTGCTACCTCATCCAATCACTCAGAGATACTTGCATTACATGAAGCAAGCAGGGAGTGTATATGGTTAAGGTCACTTATACATCACATTCAGAGCACATGCAACTTAAATTCTTCCACAGATATTCCAACAGTTATATATGAAGATAATGCTGCATGTATTGCACAAATCAGAGGAGGGTACATCAAGGGAGATAGAACCAAGCACATCTCACCTAAATTCTTTTATACTCATGAGCTCCAGCAGAGCAAGCAAATTGATGTCAAGCAAATAAGATCAACCGATAATTTTGCAGACTTATTTACTAAAGCTTTACCGACATCAACATTTGAGAAGCTTGTATATAGCAATGGCATGCGCCGAACTGAGTAAATTATCTTGATAATATTTCATCAGGGGGAGCATAATCATTGACATCAGAAATATTGTTGGATAAAAACGCATTGTACTCTTTTTCCTTCGACCAGTTTTTTTTTTCCCATTGGGTTTTACTGGCAAGGTTTTAATGAGGCAGTGTTAGATCAATTATTGTAAAATTAAAGTGATGGGTCCCAAGGGGGAGTGTTGTAAATTAGATGGTCCTCAACACTTGTCTTTTATGTTTTAACTTATCCCACATTGATTAGGCATAATAATATTAACTTAAACCTATCTCTATAAATAGAGAGTAAATCTTGTATAATTTATTCATTCTAAAATCAATAAAAATAAAAGCTTGCAGCTTTACAAGGTATTATTTTCTTCATTTTATCTCTTATTTTATAACATTACTCAATATTTTTTTTTTTTCCAAAAAAAAAAAGTGAACAAAATTTGGTACCACATTATAAAGTAATTAATGGAAGGTATGAATGAATAATGACATCCTTAAACTAGACAATGATATGATGATATTAAACAAAAATACAATATTAGAATAATGACACGTGTCCCAATCAATAAAAAAATTTGATGTGGGACCTGGTGCTACTAAAGATCCATACCAAATCTCTGACCAGCCAGATCACACCGTACTTGGGCCAATCCAATTCTTGATTTTTGAAGATCAAATTCCATCCACACGTTTTGTTGATGATGGTGTCCAATCACGTAGGCCTCCACCCCTAATAAATCTGAATTCCCAAATGTGAAACAATACACCGAATCACTTCCCCTCACTTCACCCGCTACCCGATACAATAGCTGGTCACCCGATACACTCATCTCGGCACCCCGAAACACTAGACTCACTGTTGGTAACGAGGCAGTCTCTGTTGACTCACTGGGACTCGGTAGCACAAATCCATTGCTCCTTGAAACACGAAATTTTGGTCTTCTAGAACCTTTAAAATGCTAGTGGTTTGGTTCAAGAACTCGGTTTTCAAAGCTGTGTAAGCCGGGCCGAGTAAGAAAGTGAACTGGGTACCCGAATCCACCATTGTTTGACCCGCCCCGGTATGGTCCGGCACGAAGACGGATTCCGGTATCGGGAGTAACTTATCCGAAACTTTGATTCCTTCAAGTTGAACCGTGTAAGCAACTCGATCGAAATACGGTAATGGGGTTGATATTGGATTAACGGCGTGTAATTCAACGGAAGGAGCCAAGGCAAGCTGGCGTCGCCGAGTAATAACATGCCCGATAAATCGGCACCCGATATGCAGTAAGAGAATTTCGTGAAGCCCATTTGAGATATAAAAGATAATGACCCACGATTCATGCCCATTAACCCCGTATTCTTCGAGTCTTCATCCGAATTGGAGCTGAATACCGAGTCCATGCACCCGAAAATCAGACCCGATATCTCGGACGACCCGATAAAAAAAATTATCTGACGCTAGATTTCCTTCTGAAGAAGAAGCGTCGGCGTACGAGAGAGTCGCATGGCAGAGGCTATTGTTGTCGCAAGAAGCTGGAATGATGAAGTCTCTGGTGCGGTTCGTGCAGGTGGTTGAAGAACAAGGAACCGGTTTATAAGAGGAGGATCGGTTCGGGTCAAAAGAAGTCGGGTATGAATATCGGGTATTGTTACAATGAAGCCAAGAGAGCTCACTGCCTGTGTCTAAAACCATTGAGACGTTTTGTGGAGGGGTGCCCACTGTTAAAGATACTGTGAGGCTCACATTGTGATGAAAAGGAAGTTTATTTGGTGATCTTGGAAGGACCCAGATGGAATTTCTTGAGTTTTGAGGGGTAGTATTAGCATTTCTGGTGAGGAGAAGGTGAGTTGGATTTGGATCAAAAGAAAGTGAAAAAATGAAAAATATATAGTTTTTTTAAATGGGTTTCTGAAATTGCATCCAAAAATGTGATCTTTCATTGTAATGAAACAGTTTCTGTTTTAGGGTTTTCCAAAAAAAAATGGAGTGGATGTGGAAATATAGCTCAAATAAAATCTATGGAGTCTTGAGTTTGAGATTTGTGGAGTTAGAGACGGTGTCGTTTGAGAGATACTGATACATAACGTTTTGGTACCCAGTTGTTTTCATTTTGTTTTGTGTCAAGATCGAGTTTGGTAACCAGTATAGGCATCTCTATCAGTGATAATGACGGCTCTTTCGATTTGGTTTGGGCTTCCAAAAAAGAGCTCGTGCCATGTTATTAGTAGTAAAAGTTTGTGCTACTTTCTGTAAGCTTGCTATTTAGGACCAAAGTTACAGCTACTTTTGTCTTTTGGTATCCATGTGCTAAAGTTACTTTAATGAAAGTTTTTAATTAAGCATTTGCCCTGCGGGGAAATTTATAAAAATAGGCAAATGTTAACCAGTGTCATAAAGGTATTCATTAAGGATTTATTTTAGGAAAAAAAATTATGGGAAAAAATAAAAAATAGTTAATGTTTTGAAAATTTTTTACATTTTCCATCAAAATAATATGAAAATTTTCCAAAAATGAATCATTAATGAGTGTCCTCAGGACCTCAGGGCACTCGTTAGCATGACCCATAAAAATAACACTAAGTTTTGTAAAAAAAATAATAATAATTCCACTTTTAGAATTATATTTTTATTCATCAAAAAAATATTTGTTGGACTAAAATACCCCTATCTTTTCTAAAAGCCAAATTCTCTCTTTAACTTGACATACTCATTAATCTTTCTCTATCTAGTTGGCAAACACAGCAAATAATAAAATAGTTATAAAAAATCCATGCAAAGCCAAAAAATTATGCAAACATGAACATATCTAATTTTAGTCTAATTGAGTTTGTTTTTATTATTATTATTATTATTATTATTTTTGAAAAATAAATGTGTTAGATCATTGTATCAAGTCGTTCAAAAGTTTGAGGCTCATGTGCGGAAGTTTTGGTTCCTTTGTGGGAACCAGGGCGTTCGAATTGATACCCACTTATAAATTTTCTTTGATTTTATAGTTTCTTGAAAAATAATTTTTTTCTCCTAAATTAGCTTCAATTTCTTGTCTTTTTCATCATGCTTAGTGTTTTTTAACTCAATAAATTATATCAAACTATCATATCAATGAAACTGTAAAAAACCATACAAATCATATAAGAGTTGATTTGATCTTTCTGTAATTTGAAAAGAAAGAGTTGTATTCGATTATTAAATATATTTTTGAAAATATGAGTTACCGATTAGTTATTCGGATATCTTTATTTATGATAATATCGTGATCAAATCCCACTAAGTACTAAATAACCGATTTAAGATTGATATTAGGAAGTAATTTTAGAAGCTAAAAGCTAACTCTTGTATATGATAATTTTTTTTTAAAAAAAAAAATTGGTTTTTGATAAAAAAAAACACCACATTCTATTGCAGAATTATCGACAAGTCCCTTCTTAAACCAATCGAATATGCTACTAGTTTATTTATATATTTATTGATAAATGATTGATATATTTGTGGAGGACAATTATTTTAATTGGTAAAAATTTTCTATCTAGAAAGAATAGACTAGAGATTTAAATTCTACTCATATAGGTGAGAAGAAGAAATTAAATTGTCATCCGACTATAATTAACTTAAATAGTAAATAAATAAAAAATCAACACACACATTTTTAGTCCCTGATATCGACTCGTAAACTTGTAGATTCTGAGAACTATGAGACATATATTAACGATAATTTCTGACATATGTTAAAAAATCTAAACTCATGATGAACCTCATTGCTGACAAAACCAAGCCCATAATAAAGTTCACCCATAAATAGAACCATCATTCCGATCTGGTCATGTCCAACAAGGACTATAGAGACAGACTCAATTGTTGTGTTAAAACACACAACAATAGAGGTGAATTGAGAGAAAACTCTTCTTTATTTCTCACTAAACAAAGAATTACAAAGCTTACACTATTAAGCTTTACAAAAAACTCTCAAACACTTTACTCTCTATTCTCACACGTTTGGGATTTATGTGATGATGAAACTAAGGTCCTAAGGCTCCAATTTATACTGCCAAAATCGTGTGAACAGTGTCACACGGTTTGGCAAAGTCACCATCAACTTTCAGCGCTTCAAGTTGCTTGCTGCCTGCAATCATGCATGCTTTCGGTGCTGCATGCTTTAGGTGTAGCTGTCTTCAACAAATCTCCCCCTCGGTGAAGATTTGACATAAAATATGAGCCGACCATCAATCATCCAAACCGGATCCTCAACAGGATCCACCCCTGGCTGCATCTGTATGACTTCCTACGTACCCTGAGTTAGGATCAAGCCAATCGTAGTTCTCTGAATCGCTCAACTCTGACTATGTGGAGAGTTTTGTCATCCCGGCTATGGCACGACAGATTTCAAGCTTCTCATTCGGTAAAACCTTGGTGAACATATCGGCACCGTTGTCATCAGTGTGAATTTTCCTGAGCTCTAACAGCTTTGAGCTCAGGATGTCCTGTATCCAGTGATACCTCACATCGATATGTTTTGACCTCGAGTGAAAAGTAGAATTTTTACCAAGGTAGATAGCACTCTGGCTATCGCAGTACAAAATGTACTTTTCTTTCTTGAAACCCAATTCATGGACAAATGTCTTCATCCACAGTAATTCCTTGCAAGCTTCTGTAACTGCAATGAATTCTGCCTCTGTTGTAGAAAGTGCAACACATCTTTGCAACCTTGACTGCCATGCCACAGCTCCCCCTGAGAGAGTAATCAAATATCCCGAAGTAGACTTTCAGGTATCCACATCTCCTGCCATATCTGAATCGGTGTAGCCCATCAACACTGGTTCGCTGCTTCCAAAACATAGTCTCATTTTAGATGTGCCTCGAAGATACCGCATTATCCATTTGGTGGCATTCCAGTGTTCTCTTCCTGGGTTTGACATAAACCAGCTGACCAATCCAACTGCGTGTGCTAAGTCTGGCCTTGTGCACATCATGACATACATAAGACTTCCCACTGCTGAGGTGTATGGAACCTATTTCATTTCCTCATTCTCTATCTTAGTAGAGGGACTCTGTTGTGTACTAAAGTGGGTAGCAAGAGGAGTGCTAACCGCTTTAGCCTTGTCCATCTGGAATCTCTGAAGTACTTTATCGATGTACTTCTCCTATGACAAGTCTAATCTCCTGGCTTTCCGATCACGACCGATCCTGATGCCAAGAATCTGTTTAGCTGGCCCCAAGTCTTTCATCTCAAAAGACTTACTCAGTTGCTGCTTCAAATCATCAATCCTCGATTGATTTCAACCAACTATCAACATATCATCTACATACAGCAGTAAGATGATAAAGTCGTCGTCAGAAAATTTCTGAACGAAAACACAATGGTCTGAAGTAGTCTTCTTGTATCCATGGTCCCCCATAACTGACTCGAACTTCACGTACCACTTTCTCGGTGCCTGTTTCAAACCATAGAGGCTTTTCCTGAGTCTGCACACATAGTCCTCTTTCCCTCTGACTCTGAAGCCTTCTGGTTGCTCCATGTAAATTTCTTCTTCCAGATCCCCATGAAGAAATGCGGTCTTGACATCCATCTACTCAATCTCCAGGTCGAGGCTTGCTGCTAGACTGAGTACCACTCTAATGGATGACATCTTCACAACTGGAGAGAAGATTTCATCAAAGTCAATGCCTTTTCTCTGATAGAATCCCTTGACGACTAGTCTGACTTTGTACCGGGGTTGTGAAGTGTGCTCCCGTTGCTTCACTATGTACACCCATTTGTTCTTCAAAACTCGTTTTCCTCTTGGCAATTTCACCAACTCAAAAGTGTGATTGTCATGCAAAGATTTCATCTCATCTTGCATGGCTTCTTCCCACGTTTCCTTGTCATTTGTTTCCACAGCCTCCTGGTAGCTCTCGGGTTCTCCCCCGTCAGTAAGCAGCACATACTTATATGCAGAGTATCTAGTTGAAGGTCGATTTTCTCTGTCAGACCTTCTCTGTGGAACTGTTGGTGTAGCTTCTGGTACTGGTGGTTGATCATGATCATCATCTCTGTGAGCTTCATCACCTGTACCCTCATGTCTGGGAACCTTATCTTCAACTTGTACTGGCACCGGTGTATGAGGTTCTGGATTCACATCTCTGTATTGCTGGGGCATTGTCTTCATCTCCTTTATGATATCTTCTATGGTCTGATCTTCAACGAAGACAACATCTCGGCTTCTGATAATCTTCTTCTCCTGACCATAGCCAATAAAGACACACTGTCGCGTCTTTGAATCAAGCTTGGATCTCTCGTCCTTTGGGATGTGTACAAAAGCTTTACACCCAAAGACATGTAAGTGTTCGTATGACACTTCTTTACCTGTCCAAACTTGGTTAGGAACATTATCTTTCAGTGCGACCTCTCGGGACATGTTCAAAACATGTACAGTTGTGTTGAGTGTCGCCCCCCAAAATATCTTCGGTAGCTTGGCTTGTGAAAGTAAACTTCGGACCCTTTCACACGAGGTTTTGTTCATCCTTTCAGCTATGCCATTCA